>BHFT01041506.1:0-29063 GCA_004320025.1 Laticauda laticaudata
AAAAGGCTGCCGTGGTTTCAGCCAAGGTTGTTCCGTTCACTGACTATTTTAGAATAAAGACTTTGCTGTTGGAACCCAGTCCACCTCGTGTTTTTCCGAACAAAACAGAGCATTCTGTTTGATGGGGCAAAACAACAATCTTTCTTGGAAAACCTGACTCTTATTTATTCTTTACATCTTATATAGAGGTTAGTCAGATGAAGGAACAAAAAGTAAAGAAGTCTTGCCTATCAACATCCTAATAGAAGACTCAAATGATCTTTTCCTTCACCTCAGTTATTTCATATCAATTAGAGACTAATTAAATTAATTATGACTATATCTTATTGAATTTGATCTCAATCAGTGCAATTAATGGGGCTTTAGGTATAAAAATTAACTACACTTGACCTTTTATTTTCGTCCAAGGGTACTTCCTTCATCACCAATATTTCCACTGCCAGGTTTCAAGAAAAAGTATAGCTACATCGTATTTCATCTTTGGAAATGATGAAATACCACATAGTTGAGACTTTAGTTCATTGAACAGACAGAAACCCAGCAAGGCCTACTTCTCTATGCAAGTCAATGCTTTCTGAAGATTATAGAGGCATTTTTATACATAAATGAAGAGAGCTAAATGTTTATTACAGTGGCTGGCAGAGGCTTTCCAAAGTTTCATTCAAGAACCTTGCAGAGTTTCTATTAGAACTTGATAGAGTCTGTGGAATCTTTTGAATGTCATCTGTGAATGAGGCCTTCTAGGCCAGAAGTCTCCAAACTTGGCAACTTTAAGACTTGTGGACTTCAATTCCCACAATGCTCCACCCAGGTGGGCTGGAGAATTCTGGGAGTTAAAGTCCACAAGTCTTAAAGTTGCTAAGTTTGGGGACCCCTGTTCTAGACATTTGATCATAAAGAGGTATAGACCCATATACATAATTCTAATCAAAATGGAACTTGTCAATCTGCATTTTTAAAAGATATTATGGACATAGGCACATAATTTAGGTGATTCAGTCTGGATCAGACAGGAAATATGTGGCAGAGCCAGGAAATGAGTGTATATCTCCTCTCAAGCCCCTATCCATGCTTTTACCACAAGATTATGCTGCCTTTTTTCCCTCAACAATCTTTTCAGAAGTAGCGGCTACAGAGTGTTTTTCACATTAGCGTTGAGACATGGAGCAAATGTTCTCTCTAATCTATGGAGTTTTAATTCTACCATAATCACCCTGGGTGGTGTCTTGTTGCCTCTTTAATTATCCATGTGTTTTAAATACAAGTGAACTAACAAGAACCATCTTTCATTCTTGGAACTGAACAGGAGCCAAACATTTTGGGGAGGTTGGCTGAGATGACTTTGAAGTTTTCTTTGGTTTGTTTACACAATAAAACGCTATGCTTTTGTTCTGTCTTCTGACTGGGACAAGAACTACACTTTAAATACTCAGGGGGTGTAATAGGCTTAAACTGGAAGAGGTACTGTGGGGCTGGCATAGGAGAATCACTCCTGAGAATGGGAATGCAAAACTGATTCGCGTGATGCCTATTTACATTTCTGCTTGAAAGGAAAATCAAGGATTACAAAGTATACGATGGCTGCTACAACAGGATAATACAATAATGATTCCTACCAGTCTAGGGTTCACTGGCAATTACCCAGTAATACAACTATAAACCAGATCTCTTCCCCAAAGCGATTCCAATTCAAATTTCAGTAAATGTGAGATTAGCACAAATGGAAGATAAATGGACATGGCACGCACAATACTAATGATCCATTGCTATTGTCCAGTGCAGCTTTTACCTCATATTATTATTTTACACACTTGTTGAGGAAGTGAGAGGGCTGAATATGGCTGGGAAATTAGTTTTTAGATGTCAGCATCTAAAAATTATACAACGAGATGACACTTGCTTAGAATGGATATTCTTGGTAGATTAGGAGATGTTCCAATTTCAGTCATAATCAGTGACAGCCTGAGCTATGTGTGTTTTTTTTCTTTATTGAGATTATTTAGTGTTTCTTAGAAGGGAGAGGGTTTGAAGCACAAGGCAGAGCTGTAGCAGTTTCCCAGCCTCAAGTGCTCACAATTAGCACTGCTGTCAAGTATTGGCAGAAGAATCTAGGTCACAGTATGTATCAGCCCTAAATATTATCACACAAAATCTGGCACGCTGAACGAAAGCAACAGAGCTTTATCCCAGTTGTCTAACATTTTATTTGGGAAATGGTTAGAAGATACTTGAAATTATAAAATAGGTCGAAAGGAAATTAAATGCACTGTAAATATGAGGATCTTGGTACATGGGTAATTATGGGTCACTCCCTGCCCTTATCTTTGGCCTTCAACTCTCACAAAACAACATCCATTTTTTGTCGGAAACACACAAAAAAAGTACTGTAGGTGTGTTTCAGCACATTTATGTAATCATAATCCTTTTCAAGCCAAAATATTTACTGGGTGTATTTAAAATTATATGGCAACTTTCCTGACTGGGACCAGTGAGCAGCATTTAAAAACATTAAATAGCAATGATATTGCAGTAAATACAACTTGGCAGCCAAGGTAGAAAGCCATTCCAACTATCAGCATTATCAACCCAGGGGCTCTCTCACATATATATTCCGGCCCCCATGCCCAGCAGCATAAATGGGTCTTCTAAGCCATCCAAAAGGCGACAGGGACAGAGTTAATTATATTCCAGAGAGCAATCAGCATGACCAAATAGGCTTCCTTCCTTAGTCATGCCAGATGGCACTCTTCAAGACACAGGATCTGTAGCATGCCACTCCTGTTGGATCTGATGGGACAGAGAGATACAATCAGAGAGAGCCAATCCCTCAAATAACATGGCCCCACATCATGAAGAGAATTGGCAACAGCTTGAATTGAACCCCGAAGTACATAGGCAACCAATGCAGCTTGTGGCAAGAGGTATAATGTGCATCAGTTAAGGATGCCCGCATTACTACATGTTGTTATCTTTGGTGAGATGGGCATCCTTATAAATATAAAAATCAATACATCTGAAAAATAATTTTTTTACCAACTGGAATTTCTAGAATGTCCTCTTTACAGTTCCTTGTAAAGTATCTTGTAATAATCCATTCAGGAGGTGACTAAGGCCTAAGTGACTGAGAGCACAACCTCCTGGCCATGGGCTGCAATTTGTTCCCTGAACAGGAGCTATGAGTCGAGCAGGACCTCAAAGCTGTGTACATATTCTATTTAAGGCAATATAAATCCACTTAGAACATAGTCGCCATTGAGCCGGGGACCACTGGTGGTCCATGAGAAAATTTTGGTGGTCCACAAAGAAATGTCACCCCCAAAGCACACCCCCCCCAAAGCAATTAATCCAGGTGCTGCTGGGAACATAAGGTTGCACTGCTCACATGGCCGCAGGACAACAAGGTTGCATCGCTTGTATTTGAACAACACAAGAGGTAGTGAGGAAGGGAGGGAAAGGGCAGGGGGGAACTTGCCCCACTCCCCAGTGAGCCTAGTCCTGGCCATCAGGCTGCTTCTTTCTACTTCTTTCTCTGCTTTTGGCTGCATGATGGAAAGGCAGCAAAAGTCTTGTCTTTCTCTCCCTTGAAACTCTGCCAGAAATGAGTATTTGGGACCCAGCAAGAGCCATTCTGCCTCAAGAGGCTGTGCCAGCAATGGACAAATGTCACAAAAGAAGTACATTTTCTGGTGGGAGTTTGTGGGGAGGAGGAAAGAAAGACTTGCTGCTGAGCTTCTGGTGCTTTCACTTCCATAAGCCAAAAGTCTCTCTCTCTCTCTCTCTCTCTTCGGCTCTCCCTGTCAGGTCCTCTCTTCTGTCTCTCATTCTTCCTCTCTCTCTCTCTCGCTCTCGTCTTCTCTCCCCTTCCCCCTCGCCCCTGAAAACGGAGCTAGAGATGGTATCTGCAATCCACCAAATAAAGAATTGATTGATTGTTAGGAAAATGGGGGGTGGGAATTTTTCTCTGACGCTTTGAACTTTTCTGGGGACTTTTCCGGGTCACTGGCTTGCTTTCTGCAGAGATTCCTGGGAGAAAACATCAGCAAGCCACCTTCAGTTAAAATTCATTCGTGGGTCCACGGAGATTTAAAATTATGAAGGGGGTGTTTGGTGGTCCCCTGAGGTCCAAGATGAAGTTGCAATCCCTCAATCTAGAACTAACAATGGAAAATCATCGAATCCGAAAAAGCGTAGACTAACTCAGTGTATGCTTTTGATCGGGGTGGAGCTGAAATATCTTGTTTTCGGCACAGCACCGGTGTCTTCAGCACAGCCTATACATGTCAAGACATAACCTACAGTAGGGACACGGTGTTAGAACGTACCTGACGTCAAGGGCCAAATGCATGCGATTGGTATTGAGCCATTCCGCACACCCATTTAGGCGAGACTGGGGAAAAAAAAGTCCTGATATGTCGATGTGCTTGGTGTAGCATGACATGAGTTGATGTCCTCTACGATGATTACAGGGACTCGTTGGTCAGTGTTGCGCCTGGCCATGGGTGGGTAGCTATTAAGGTTTGAACTCTGGATGATTCATCAATATATTTGATGGATCAAGGATATCATCACACACCAGACTTGCGCTATCGGAATTGGTGATGCTTCACCAAGGTAGACGTAATTCAGTAATAGATGGAAGTAAGTGAGCGGAGCGGTTGAGTGGAAGTGAACAGACAAGACTCACTGCAAAATCCAACAAAGCCAGGGCCACAGATCAACAGACTCTTTTCTTCATCAACTCAAATTTTCACATCAGTCCTGTGATGAGTATCACCACTGAAAAACACGCTCATGCACCAGAATAGTCCCCAACCCTTGAAGCTGGATCTCGGAAGATACCGGGAATTCAATTGTATCAAAGAGGTCAAGAAGTACAAAGAATGGATTGATGCACCTACCTCCATTCCGTATCCTGGGCAAGAGAGACGTCTACCACGATATTCAGCCAGTGCAATCTTATAGTATTCTGTGCTCAGTGGTCTGCGATCTGACTGAAAGATAGTCGCAGATAACCCATGCCAACATTTTCCTGGAGATTCCCATGTTGGCGTTTTCTCTAAGAAATAAAGTAGGCAGGTTTGGATAGTTGGATGAGAATTATCTCAAGATTGTAGGGCTAATGAGAAGCCTTTTTGAACTATCATTGTTTTTTTATAGGAAAGAGTGGACAAAGTCGCGGGCTTGGCTCCTCTGTTTTCTGGAGGAAGTTCCATTTTATCCACTGTCTTGGTTTACTACATAGCCTTGGTTCATACAAATAAATAAATGAGCACCAATGGTTGATAAATAGTGAGCATGATGATAGTAAAAGAGAGGCTTTCCTCTGCATTTAAGACATTATTTTCAGTTCTCAAGATTTTCGCTGCAGTTTGGTTATAGAATTGACCATGACAAGTGCGGGTTACCAGAGATTTATGACATTTCTAAAACCTTGCTAATTCATTTAAACACACTACATATTAAAAATGTGAAGAGCACCAACAGGTTGTCCCAGTAACACATCGTCATCCTTCTTTACATCCTGGGAGAAAAACAGCAGCCATTTCTCCAATGCACCCTTGGACCAAGTCACTTAGGTACTTGCTTAACAGAGTTTTATTATTTGACTATAATCGCAGGTTGGAATATCTGCTTTTTTTGCGAATATAAGAACCACACTGAGAATAATAGTAATAGAGAGCTACTTTAGCAGCCCAAGGAAGGAGAGACAAGAGCGAAAAACCCCAAACCACCTCTATTCGTACCCTCCCTGGCTATAGAAAGTTACATTAAGTATATGTAATAACTAAGCTATTTGCAGCCTGTGAGTTTCATTACTATTTGCCATTATCGAAAAAAAGCTACTTTGTTCAGTCATCACTGTCCCAAATTATGTGCATTCTTACTTTTATGAAAACCAAGTAATGTATGTTTAAACCTCATCTCCAACCATGGCCCCATTTTTCCAGACCTCAAAAGGGCTACTTTCTTTTCTTTTCTTATCTTTCATAAGTGTTCTTTCTTTCTTGTCTATTCTTTCTTCTTCTCTTTCTTTTTCTCACATTGTTAACCATACCATTTCCCTCAGAAAGGGTCGATTTATCTTTCTTGCCATTTTCTTAGCCTAATTATAGCAAGATACTGGGACATCCTATAGAGAATCATTTGGTAATTCCCTTCAAAAATATTATTAAGTCACATTGAGAAGAATGATTAAGCCTAAAGATGTACCGGGTAAAGGCAACTTAACTGATAGAAACTCCATTGATGTGTATATTATAGCTGAGCATAGTTCACATTGGATATGCTCTACACAATACAGCCAATTCAATAACTCATGTAGTCTGATGAAAATAAGGAGGAAGATAACAAATAGGTTAGGATAGAATTAAAAATAGTGTTTAGAATGGAATGTACAGGGCCATAGGACTCAGCAATTATACATAAAAGTGTAGAATCTATCATATATATATAGTATTATGATATATTATATAATATATAGTATATATATAATATATACGATATATATATATATAATATGAGATATTAACTGATATGTGTTATATTTTATTATTATGGGTTGTATTAAGTTGTTCGCGGGTACTATACAATTGTTGCTGTTCGGCTTTCTTCGGGTCATTAATCCTATCGTCAAGTAGTGCTTTTTAGAAGTTGTACAATGTTTCAGCAGATCCACGACCGATCATCTAGGCTTTGCTACAAACTCAATAGACAGAAGCTGGATGCTGGCAGATGAGATTCTGCGTGAGAATCATTGCTATCTATACGTTAGAAAGCCACTCAATACGTAGGGATAAATACTTTGAAGGAAGCTGAACAGGCAATGCCCAAAATTTCTGTTGCTGAAGACACTTGTTAAGTTGAATTTTGCCCCATTTTTATGACTTCTCTAGCCACAACAGCACTTAGGCAAAGTTTTTTAAGTTTAGGAACCAATTGTAAAGTGAAATCTTGGCCGCTTCCCCAATTGACTTTGCTTATGTGAGAAGGTTGTGGTCAAAGGTGCCTAGCACACATGACGTCAGGACACTGCAACTATCAAATATGAGCCAGTTGCCAGCATGCCAAATTATTGATCATGCGATCCTATGAGGGTGTACAATGGTTCATAAGTATAAAAAACAATCATCAGTCACATTTTTCACTGCATTTAAATCTTTGAACGGTCATTAAAATCATGGTTGTAATTGAGGACTATCCTGTAGTTCATGTGGAGAGCCTAAGCTGCACCCTTGTCAGAAATCCGTACCCCTCCATGTCGTGCGCTCTAGCCCAGTATTGCATTATTTCTTTTCACATGTGTATGTATTCATGGACACACACACTAGGAAGATTCTTTTTAGTTTTGGGAAAGTTTACACGTATGTATCGGAGAATGGTGAAGAAACAGCAGAAGGAAGAGTGAACAACAGGGTGGCAAACTTGCTGCGTAACCCCTGACTACAAAGCAACCCATGCAATAAATTACCTATAGGATGTATTAATGTATTCATGGGTAGGCGTTATATACCCCACACAGGGAAGTATAACACGATTGGCAGAATCTAGATTTCCTACTATGCGTAAATAATATAATGATCTCGGGTTATTTAGATCTTGGAGGTCTCTAAATATATTTTACACGACAAGTAAATGGTTTTAAAAAGGGGTTTCTACACAATTCAGCTTTTAGAACAGTGAATATGGGCTAGACAAAGCAGCCCAGGGAGCCATAATTGGTTTTCAAAATCACTGATTAATGTTCATCATCAGAAATGCAATTCAGATTAGGCTGTGTATATTTAGAGAATTGGAATATGACAGGTCCCTATGCACCAGCAGTTTAGGAAGAGAACAGGGAGGGCCTGGGATCTGGTAGGCTATTCAGTGTTCAAAGNCCTATGCACCAGCAGTTTAGGAAGAGAACAGGGAGGGCCTGGCATCTGGTAGGCTATTCAGTGTTCAAAGTTAAACTCTTCATCCCTATGTGATTGTGAAACCAGCGAGTGTGTGTTTAATAACTACTCATCTAATTTGGTCCTTCCTCAGTCGCCATTACAAATTCTGCTGTCAGTATACATTCATTGGAAAGCAGTGAAGTCTCATAGACAACCAAATCCTATGGAGACATTACCACACAAGTAGGCTATCTGTGGCATTCCAAACACCGCAGAGCTACTAATCACCACCTCCTCCTCTTTGTCGGCTGTGCTTCCTAGGAAGGCTGGGAATTGTCACGTCACAGGTTGCCTACGGACTCTAAACTATTCCCAAGTGGTAGAAACTCAGCACTAAATAGCATAGAGCTGAGGAGTGTTGCTATTCCTTTGAAGTGAAAACTTGCACCACTGATAGAAAAGGAAACCTTTGAAGAAAGACTGCATATTCCTTAAACCAAATAAGAAATCTCCATGAATTATCAAAAGACAGTATAATTAGCAAGCAGATACAAACAAATTTGTCACTGGAAAGTATTCTGAGCATGGAGTCGCACACTCACAAACCCAACTGACTTCATGGGTAGGAAGGATGAGATACTTAGGTTTTGGCATGCCATGAAAGGAAAATACAGTCTCAATGATTCTTTTTGTTATTATATTTTTACTGCTGTGGAGGGTATCTTCTTCCAGAGAATATTTTGCTGACTGATTTTCTTCTTCAACTTTGATTATAGTCTGTTTATGGGAAGGTTCTCAAGGGAGAAGTTTATTTCCACTTGTGAGGGTAGATAGGAGAAGCTTTAATGTCTCCAGGGCACTCTCTCTTTCCCTCTCTGTGTATGTATGTGTGTGTTTGTATGCCTATGTAATTGCCTGTACACATTGAATTTAGGATTGGGCAAAGCACAATGCTCCTGCTTACAGAGGGTTTGCATTGTTACTAAGGTTTAAAAAAAGAAAAGAAAGCCTTTTTCTTTTTTCTTCTTTCTCTTTAATTAAAAAAAACCAACAAAATTAAGAACTGCTGCCTCCATTGGCAGTTTGTTTTCATGCTAGATTCTTCGCATGCTTGGGAAGTTTTTGAAATTTAAAGGTGTTCACATTTAACTGCAATTTTTAAAGGGTTTTGAGCAGAGGGGGTATTCAGCAGGTTCTGGCCAGTTCTGGAAAACCAGTAGTGGAAATTCTGAGTAGTTTGGAGAACCAGCAAATACCACCTCTGATTGGCCCTCATCTATTTTCTGCCTCCTGAGACCCAGCTGACTGGCTGGGTCTCCTTTTGTTGCCCTGCACAGGGGAACGGAGCTGGAAAGCAGGTTAGTGGGGTGAGCAGGGAATGGAAATTTTGCAATATCCTTCCCCTGCCATGCCCACCAAGCCATGCCCACAGAACTGGTAGTAAAACATTTTGAATATCACCACTGGTTTTGAGTCACCCTTAATGGGCAAGATGTTTTTTTTTTCTAAAGAAATGAAGTGTTCAAAATATTCAGGAAGTATAAATATGATCCATCCCCCTCTTTCTCTTATCTAAGTCACCTTTTCTTTTTTAAACCTGGCTCTCTTTTAGGTTAAGGCTTAAGGTGAAGGATTGGTGGGGATGTACTACCAACATTTCAAGAAAGCAACAAATCGGGTTTTGGATGTCATTATGATAGGCAGCCCGTTTTGCTGTACTGATTAAAACACCAGGCTAAAAATCAGAAGGTGGTTTTAATCGAGTCCTGTCTCAGGCATGAAGCCGGTTGAAGCAGGCATGACCTTGGGCCATGAAAGCCCTAGGGCTCTCTCAGCCCTAGAAAGGAGGCCATGGCAAACCACTTCTGGAAAACTTTGCTAAGGAAACTGCAAGGATTTGTTGAGACTCTCACCAGAAGACATGAGTGACTCATAAACATGTCTCCTCTCAAAAACCATTTTGGCACATGTAGTTTGGTTAAACAGAATCATGCCTTTGAACTCTGGTCTCTAGAGGTAACTTTTGAAATCCAGACAGCTTTGCTGAATATAGTGGTGTGATAATTCTAGTATCTTGTGAAGTGTCAGAGTCCATGCATAGTTTGTGCCATACTGTAATCTGTTTTAATCATGATCTGTGGAGTAAAGCCCCATGGAGGAGTTCCAGAAGGCCATAACACATATATAGAAAGCTACACAAGGTAAAACCAGACAAATCACATTTTCTAGCTACACTTCAAAATCAGACAGAGACTTCATGAATAAAAGGCAAAGATAGAGATAGAGACCTGTTTATGACACTGTACCTCACCTAGCATTAACATGCAGTTTTGGGTCCTCCTGCTGGAATGTGTTTTGTCTCTCTGTACTCAAGCTAGTTTTTTTAAAAAAGACTTCTAAATAATAATCTTTATGTTTGTTTGTTCACCTTGATTTTGCCCGTTTCTAGGAAGAATCCAAGAGCTACTTTCCCATTTGATAGATCCAACGTTCAACTATATAAATTGAAAATATTTGACTACAGAAATGGAATGAATAAATAAATAAATAAATAAATGAAGAGGTTGATGGACACCTCCCAAATAAGCAAGGACATTAGCTGAAGAGAGCTTTCTGCTCCATGCCTGCTCAGAAGCAATGAAGGCCGTCAGTTAAAAAACTGCTCCTTTCCATGCCTGCTCAGAAATTAGCCTCATTAGATTCATGGGGTTGTATTCCCAGGTCAGCATATTCAAGATTACAGCTCATCTTGCAAATAAAACAGCAACGGTTTCCTCTACCCCTCCCCACCTTTTTGTTCCTGGCCAATACAAAGTCAGCTACAGAAACAGTTGTTCCCCATAGAAATGTTGGGATAAATTGCTATTTGCACAGTATGAGAGTTCTGTTGAGTTCAATTAGGCTTATTCCCAGTTGAGAAGCTAGTCGGGGAACAGCCATCTTGAAGAGCAATTAGCACATTTGCAGGCACTGCAAAGAAAAGACAAATATCTCCTCAACTTTTCTCTGCTGCCTCCTGACCTTTGGTGTCATTTACATTTACATATATACACACACATGCATACAATATACATATTGCAATATATATTACAAACATACACACAGAGAGAGTATACACTGTGTGTATATACATACATATGTGTGTGTGTATGTGTGTGTGTGTATAGTTTGTGTGTATTTATAGAGAAATAAATAGATAATGATAAATAGATGGATGGATGGACAGATAGATAGATAGATGGATGGATGGATAGATAGATAGATAGATAGATAGATAGATAGATAGATAGATAGAATCCATGTTTCTCAATAATATAAGGCTGGGTCCTTATTTGTTTTTGAGCCGAAAAGATGTCTTAGGCATTTCTTTCGGGGGTGACTTAATCCCCCCCTTGCATTTCAGGTGGGCAAGAGCGGCGAAGCTTGGATGTTACTTGCCGGGTTGGTGGGCACTTTGTATTGGGGGTAACACAGGCAGACACCATATCCAGTGTGGTACACAAAAGTCATTCCAACGGCAAGCCCCACATTCCCCCAATTTCACATTTTTAAATATAGGCTTAATTTGGGGGGAGGGGCTTAATTTTCATTTCATGCCGTATAAAAACATGCTGGGGCTTCCTTATGGGGGAAGGCCTTCATTGCTTGGCGAAACAGGTTAGATACGTGTAGATACGATAGATAGATAGATGATGATTAGATATGATAGATAATAGATAATTGAGGCAAATGATGTTGATAGTATGTAGGATCAGTAGGTAGATAGATAGATGGGTATGTAGGTAGTCAATCTGTAGATAGATAGGATGATAGTAACACATGATTAGGTAGGTAGTAAGTACGGTAGGTTGAAAGAAAATGACTGGTAAGATGTAGATGTAGATGATAGCATAGACTAGACTAATACGTAGATAGATACGATTAAGATAGATAGAATAGATAGATACGACAGACAGACAGACAGACAGACAGACAGACAGACAGACAGACAGATAGATAGATAGATAATAGTGATGAGAGACAAAAGGGAGAAAGAGAGAGGAGAGGGGGGAAGGAGGGAGGGAGGGAGGGGGAGAGAGAGAGAGACACCTCAGGACTTTTCCAAAGCTAGCTAGCTAGGCTCACTCATTAATCTCACTGCTCTGCTTTTAGACATTGCTCAAGCAAGTAAACCATCTCTTGAGGTCCTGAGAGGGCAGCAGAACTAGCTAGAATTGAACCACAGAGGGGTAGCAAACGTCTGAGGTCATTACTGTATCTATTTTTAACCATTACCAGATTGTCATTAACTGCCAACAAAATGATCCTGAACATGGGAAAGATAAAACCTCCATTGATAAAATGGGCAGAAAAAGGCCCATGTGGAGAAAATAAAAATAAAACGAAACAAATGGCATGTGGGAGAACAGCATGAAGCTGTTCAAAGTAAGAGTATTGATTTCAGCTGTTGGGGGCTGAGATGTTTTGCAGAAAAGAGCTTTACTGTGGCACTATGCTTTGAAAACACAGTAGCCTTAAGGAGTTTTTGTTGGTTTCTAAGTTTGTATTATTATACAACCCTGTGCTTTTCTACACTTGATGAGTTTGTTTCCACATTACAAAAAGTGTTGCTGGGTACTAAGCTCACGCAGAAAACCCTTTTTAGTCTCAGTCTGCCTTTGTGCCAGCTGATATCCCAGTCACTTTTTCCATGGCTGGCTAGCTAAGGCTTCTCTTTGGGAACTCACTTAGGAAAAAAAAAAAATCCATAATGATCNGCTAAGGCTTCTCTTTGGGAACTCACTTAGGAAAAAAAAAAATCCATAATGATCTGGATTAAACATCAGATGGCAACAGGCTAAGTCTCCTCTACCTCTATGGTGCCTATAAGATGTAAGAAAAAGAATTGGGAGGGGGGAGGCAGTTTACAGTTGACACAACTGGCACAAATCCATTTTGTGGTATTTGTGTTTCTGCATACACTGCCCAGAGGAAAAAGCTACATCCCCCCATCTGACTGGGAAAAGGTACCAACCATGAATAACTCATGTAAATCTATTGCAATGTATGCATGTAAATATAAATTTGATCACTATTTAAATTTTATTTTGAATTTGAACATGGTACTGTAAATCTAAGTATGTGTGAGTTTAGGATATTTTGTGAACCAAATCTATGGGTCAGTGAATTCAATTTAAAGTGAAACTAAACATTTCAATGACATGATGGTCTTTTTGACGGACATCCTGCTTTTGTCCTACTCCCCATCAAATAATTATTTTTCATCCCATCAATTGAAATCATCGAGCTGTTAAGGTGGATACAGGGAGCTCTCAACTTACTCTCAACTTTTTTTAGTGACCATTCAAAGTTAAAACAGCACTGAAAAAAGTGACTTATGACTGTTTTTCACACGTATGACCATTGCAGCGTCCTCATGGTCACATGATTAAAATTCAGATGCTTAGCAACTGGTTCATATTTATAACGGTTGCAGTGACCTGAGGTCATGTCATCACCTTTTGTGACCTCGGGGAAGCACAGTCAATGGGGAAGCCAGATTCAATTAACAACCAGGTAACTAACTTAACTGCAGTGATTCACTTAACAACTGTGGCAAGAAAGGTAGTAAATTTGGGTGAAATGCACTTAATAAATGTCTTACTTAGCAATGGAAATTTTGGGCTCAATTGTGGTCGTGAGTCCAGGACTACCTTTACATGAGGCATTATAACTGAAAATTTGTGAGGCAGAGAAGAGAAGAGAAGAGAAGAGAAAAGGGAAAGGAAAGGAAAAAGGATAGGAAAGGAAAGGAAAGGAAAGGAAAGGAAAGGAAAGGAAAGGAAAGGAAAGGAAAGGAAAGAAAAAAGAAAAGAAAAGAGATTTAGAGAGAGGCTGGAAAAAAGGAAACTCGTTCATTATTTCTTAGTTATAAAGTTTTATAGCTACCTTCTCCTTTTTGGTGCCTACCCAACTTCTGTAGAAGCAACCCCTGTAAAATCCAGGTCAATGAAAACAGCATGCAGAAGGTTATATTAATAGCAATTAAACTAGATAAAGAAAAGGAGGCCCACATTTTTGGTTTCTCACTAATGGAGTGGTTGTATTTACTTCTTTTTTTCACAGCCCCCCTTGCCCAGCAAAATGGTTCTGATGAATCATGCTCTTATCAGATACCATGAACAATCTACAGTCTGCTTTGAAAAAGGCTAGTTTAGAAAGGAAGTGTAGAAATAAAAAAATGATGCTTTGTATAAAAAAAATGGTTCCCTCTATTGTTCTATATGAAGTTCAAATGTTTTCTATTTTTAGAAATATACGTCAGGCGGTGCTCCATTCAAAATCCAAGAAAGAAATACTTAAGGCTCTTTAATTTAGAGAAAAGTTATCATTTACTGAAAGTGAAGTGGTAGCAACCAGAGAATTCTGAATCTGAGAAATTAGGCACGTAAATCACATACACAAAGTGATGGAAGTGTTCCCACCCCCAATAGTTCAGATGAAACTTCCAATTAGAAATTGTGAATATGATCATGTGGGCATCTTCAGGTGATGATGAGGCCTCTGTCTGTTGACCTTGGCATACTTTGATAATGGGTTGCAGTTGTGCAGAGAAAAGAAAGCTAAGCGAGAAATAGAAACCTAACTCTGATGTATGCTTCGCCCCCCCTCATTTACACAACATCAAAATGTAATACCTCCATCTCACTTCCCAGACTCCTCCCATCCTCCCCTCTCCCCCCCCCATCTCTTATGACAGCCGAAAGATGCAAAGCGATAGTAGAAGATCTTGAAGGCTGACACTGCCCATCTCAGAACAGTGTTTGGAGTGACTCTAGGCAAGCATATAGCAATAGCATTTAGACTTATATACCACTTCACAGTGCTTTATGCCACTCTCTAAGCTGTTATAGACTTATTGTGGTTCACCAGCAGCCTGTCTAGACAGCAGCAGAATCAGACAGTGGGAAAGAACGGGGACCAGTCTGGGAGTCTAGGGAGGCCTTGGACAAGGGTCCTGCATCTGATGCAGAGATGTGGCCAGGACTATCTGAGAGTTGTGTGCTGACTCTGGAGTCTCTACAGTCTGGCAGCAGTGAGGCAGAGTAACAAAGGGAGCCTGTTCCCAGTGCGTGTGTGTGCTGAGCTGCTAGAAGGCAAGACCAGCTAAGACAAAAGAGGCGACTCAGGAGTAAGGCTTGGAGGTGATCGTCCCTCCCTAAGGTATAAAGGAGGTGCAAAGGTAGAGAAACCTTTGCAGGAAGCAAAGTCATTTGCTCTGTTCATATTAAACCTTGAAGCTCTGTGTGGATTTTGTATTTCATTTGGCTTTTAAAAATTAATTTGGCACTTTAGTGGTTGGCAGCAATTCAAAGGAGATAAGGTGGGTGCTTATCTTGAGGGACTGTTTGGGACTCATTACGGGCTGGGAATGAACATAATTCCCAGCTTTGAAAGAAAAGTTGTTTGGACTACGCAGGTGCTTAATTACAGTCTCAGGAAGCCTTGGTCAGAACAAGAATGAGCATATTTCCCCCAACAATCTGGATCTTAATTTTATCGACCTCAGAAGGATGGAAGGCTGAGTCAATAAACTGCAGGATCGAACTCCTGGCAGTGAACAATGAATTAGCCTGCAATACCACATTCTAACCACTGTGCCACCATGGCTCTTAGTTATGCCTTAACACCAAACTTTCCCTTGTCTTGACTAGAGGTGGTATTCAGCAGGTTCTGACTAGTTCTAGAGAAATGGTAGTGGAAATTTTGAGTAGTTCAGAGGACCAGCAAATACCACCTCTGACTAGATATTTTACAGTATCCTTCCCTTGCCATGCCCACCAAGCCATGCCCACAGAAGTTGAGGTAAAAAAATTTGAATCCCACCACTGGACTTGACATATGTTATACCTCTGATTTCAGATCAAGTTCAGGAAGTTATTAAGGACAGTAAAACTGTATGAACTTTGTATATATTTTCAAGTTCCATTGAGGACCCACAGACGAATTGCAAACTGCTTCAAACTACTGAACTGGGAAGATTTTTCTTTGTTCTCACAACAACTTGATATATTTAATGCTAAAATCCTGCACTTTAGTTAAGGGTTGACATCTTGGAAAATTTACTCTATTTTGCTTTTAATTTCTTTAAATCAATTTCAGAAAGAAAATGCAGGAAAAAAATTAACACAGCATTTTTACATACACATGTTTGAGCACATACAAATACAAATAAAGACACAAATGTCTATCTGCAAGTCACAGGAAGATTTTAACCAGTTTGAGAGCCAACATATATATATTTTTCTGTCAGTGCAAAAATGAGATCTTATTGTCTCCCTACAGACATTTTCCATCTCTGATTCTGTTTTGGTCCATTACTTAAGCAATTTCTCTAATAAATAGAATAATTAAGCAACAACAATTATTATCTCTATGTTTCTCTAAAATAACGCACTAAATAAGCAAATAGTAACAACACTGCTGTTGATTGTCACCGGAGTTTTGGAACTGAATTACAGATATGAATTGGTCAACCTGAGAAAAACCAATCTTTTATTCATTGTATAATATAATCTTCTCTAGATCTCATATTTTGCATCGTTATTACTTCCACTGTTGATACCAAAAGGAAGAATAAATTATTAATCACATTTTCAGTGCTGATAGGAATTTGAATGATCTCAGATCCCCAACCGAGTTCTTAGAGATCGTTCTACTATGGATGACTTATTAATTACTATCATTATTGTATAGAGTCCCCCCCCCTTTTTTAAAAGCATGAATTTTCAGCTGCACTAAAATTTGAAACACCCAAGTTTATTAATAAAGTACAGATTGAAAAGAGTTTGGGGAATGACACTGTATAAAGGGAAAACAACTATTATTTAAAGCAAAGGAAGTTATGTAATTTTAATTTCATTATAAAAGCATGCATTTGACGAAAGACCATGCTCAAATGTATCTCCAGGAGATCATAACATTTCAAATATTAATTCTCATTTTTTTTCTGGCACAACCTAGCAATGAAATAATAATTGTAACAAGACTAATAATGCAGCTTCTGTTAATAAAAGTTCCATTAAATAATGCTTTGTTTTGTTTTAAAGAGGAGAAATTAAACTTTGTATATTCTAAGTAGCTTTCTTTCCCTTTACTCCTGTTTACTTTAAATGCAATGTGACAGGTATATGAATAAAGATTTATATATTTATCATCTGTAAGAAAACAATTATGATAAAAGGATAAATGAAGGCAAGGAGCTGACTATCTTTTTACAAGCTGCACAGTAGCAAACTAGCTTTTTTCTTGTATAATATCTTTAGTCATGATAATGTGTTTCTTGTGGAGTTTTTGGTGCTCTCTGAGGTTGGTAGTTTTCTTGCAGATGTTTCATTATCAGGGCACTGATGATGTTATCTGGTTGGGTAATGAAACGTTGCAAAACCACCAAGCTCAAAGAGTACCAAGGACCCACAATTCTACCTTGAGTTAAATATTCTTTTCTATCAGTAATATGTTTCTTGGATTAGAAGAGTCCACAAACTAATAAGATAGGACAGAGTTGAACATTTTTCTATTCTTTTCCAGGTGAGCCACTAATACCTCTAATGTAACCACAATTATGAATAAACCTTGTTCTGAACTCCCAAGAATTCTACAAAGGTGGACCCTCATTCAAAGTTATATTTAATCTTAATAATAATAATGATGATAATAAATGATTCAAATTGCTGACTGTACAAAAAGGCAGAAGAAATAGATCATACAAAAAGACTGCACAAACTGCTCAGAAACAACACCCTCACACAATCACCAAAATGATTTGTTTGAATATTTGTAAAATTTATGATGTGCCTTTAATGAAAAATTGGTGGGGACATAGAGTTGAAAATCAACTGCAAGATTTCTGAATACAAACTGATAAAGATTGGCTCATAAAATGTCAGATTTAAATCTGGTCGAAAAGAAGACAGTCTGGATAATTAATGTGGCAATACAAGAGAGAGTAGAGTGGAAGAAACAGAATTGGAGAAGATCACAAAACATCAGAATGCAGAATAATGGAGTTTGGAAGGGACCTTGGAGGTCTTCTAGTCCAACCCCCTGCTTAGGCAGGAGACTTTGTCAGTCTATACCACTCCAGACAAACGGTTGTCCAATTTATTTTCAATTTATTGATTATTTATTCCACCTGAAGGCAATGAACATTACAATAAGCAAACCCATCCCCCTCCCCATTCTTGGGATCATGGGAATAGCTTTCAAGGAAGAACATTTAAATTGACCAATAAATACTTTGGACAACTTGGACATGAAGTTTCCAGGTGATTCCTACAATACGTACAGGTAGTCCTCAATTTACAACAGTCCATGTCCTGACTGTTCAAAGTTAAAGTGGTACTGAAATAAGTGACTTATGACCATTTTACACAGTTACAATTTTCAGGATACTACCTGTATTTAGCATTGATGCTAATTGTGTGCAAATTCAGTCTGGCATGTCCATTGCTGTAGGTGTTGCTATTGCTAAATCTGGCCATATTCTTTGTTTAGAGAGATGGATTAATAAGCAAGAATGGTGATTAGATTCACCACATGAGGTAACCTGGTCTATAGAGGAAGGGGTTTATGCTGTGGTTCTTCTGTATTCCATTTTTATAAATACTCGGCTGCCATAGGTGTCACTCATGTGGCCTAGGTAATAAATGAAAATCATGATCCTGGTTAGCACATCATGAGAACCTTGCAAATGATAATAGCAATATCACTTAGACTCATATACCACTTTACAGTGCTTTACAGCCCTACCACTTTACAGCCCTACCACTTTACAGAGTCAGCCTATTGCTCCTAACAATCTGGGTCCTCATTTTACCGACCTCAGAAAGATGGAAGGCAATGCAAGCAACTACCAGGCACATACTATCATATGTGGTGGACATGTAAACATAAAAGGAAATATTGGCGACAGATTCAGAAATGGTTAGAGCAAATGGTGAGACATCATATAGAACTTAAGCCAGAATTATTTTTATTAGGAATAATAACAGAAGGGTATAGCAAATATAATACTCCACATCCTGACAATGGCGAGAATGGTTTACACCCAGCAATGGAAGAATGGAAACATTCCATCAGAAAGAGAGATAATAAGAAAAATACTGGTTTATGACTCTAACTCTAGAATTGAAAAATGAAGGGGAAACAGAATACCATGATACTTGGAATAAATTTTACCAATGGCTGGAAGCAAGAGGTGGAAATCGGAACATAACATAATTAAGATAAACTGACCTAGAATGAGACACTACAGAGGATCTAAAAGAGCAGGGTAGTCAAAAGAATTGTAAAAAAAAATCAATATTGTATAAATAATATGTATGTTAGTTGTTTAGGTTTATTCTAGTATGTCTGGAAGAGGAATGCCAGGACTGTCACACTGTGTTGGATATCTATATTGGTAAACAATAAAAATATATTCACAAAAAAGAAAAAGATGGAAGGCTGAGTCAACCCTAAGATTTGAACTGCCAAATTCCAGTCAGCCGGCAGTCAGCAGAAGTAGCCTGCAGTACTGCACTCTAACCACTGCACTACCCTGGTTTATAATGTTGACAACACAACAATGGATTCACAACAGTATTTTCGAATTAAGAAAACTCTGAAGCATTGGGCTAAAATATGAAGACTTGTCAAAGTCTCATGCCTGATAATATTCTAAGATCTAGATTTTAGAGGTATTATAAAGTCAAACTAGATGCTTGCTAAAGAATAACCTTGAATTTCTTTGTTCATTCACTCGCTGGGACAGATCATCTCCCATAGCACGTCGGACTGTTTAGTACTTTCATGTCCATCTTCCTTTTGTTCTTTTTTTCTTTTTAATTGAGTAGTCAACTATACTTATTCAGATCCCTTTTATTTTTTGACATCCCTGCCACTTTCGGTTTGGCTACTTGTCAATATACCAACAGTATGGATTTTTTTTTTCCTACTTTGAAGTTCAAGAGGTGAAAACTGACATTCTGAAGAACACTTTTGAAATGTCAAGCCTGTCTTGTCATGAGTTTTACAGCAGCATTTCCCCTATTTGCTCCAAATGGATCTTTAAAACTAAATGAATTGCTTTCATTAGCCCTGTGGTGGACCTAACCTTGATAAATCCCATAACTGGAGAACGAACACTTATAATGCTTCTGATTCATGGTGAATTCACACCAGAACAGCTAGACATAAGAACAGTTTTTTCCCAAATGCCATCACTCTGCTAAATAAATAATTCCCTCAACACTGTCCCACTATTTACAAACTCTGCACAACTATTACCATTAATCTTCTCATCACACCTTATCACCCATCCCTTCTCATTTGTGACAGTATGACTGTAACTATATTGCTTGTATCCTAATGTTTTTTGGGGCTGTTTCCCAATATGATTTGATTGCTTATTGTACCCTGTGACTATTATTAAGTGTTGCACCTTATGATTCTTGACTCTTAATGAATTATCTTTTCTTTTATGTATACTGAGAGCATTTGCACCAAGACAAATTCCTTGCATGTCCAATCACACTTGGCCAATAAAAGAATTCTAACTCTAATTCTAATAAAAGAAATGGGAAAAATATTTGGTCCACTATGCTACACTTTTTTCCCATAATATAATAGTTTTGGAAGGGACCACTGACCATTCCTCTGAAGAGGAAAATCTAGCTTTTGCTTGAAATGGTTTGAAATCTGCTAACTCTTTGAGTAATGGTTCTATTATAGAACTGCTCTGATTGTTATCCAGTTCTGCTTTATATTCAGTTGAAATCTGTCTTCTGTAACTCAAAATTCATTTTTGTGCCCTTTACTTTGGAACAAGGGAGAAAAAGGTCTACTGTTTGCCTTTCTTTCAGATATTCAATGTTTTCTCTTCCAACAGAATCCAAGGCTGGAGTTGGGATCAAAATCAGCAAGCTGATGGATAGAGTATGCAAAGCCTGCTCTTTTGTACTAGCTTTGATGTTGTTGTGATATGTGGTGCTGGTTACCAGCTTGTCTGGTTGAGCCAATTGGTTGAACCAATTCATGGAAGTCATGGGGATGAATGGCTATTAGCTTTGATGGTAATCTGTAGGGCTTCTGTTGGGAAATTAGTAGGTTTCCTTGTGCAGTTGGTTGGCCACTGTGAGAACTTACTGCTGGACTAGATGGACAGGGCCTCTGATCAAACAGGGCATTACATATTGTATTGTATTGTACTGTACTGTATTGTATTTATTGCATTGCATCCCATTGCATTGCATTGCATTGCATTGCATTGTATTGCACCCAACTGCATTGCATTCCATAGCATTCCATTTCATTGCAGGGTAATTCTGGGTGACTTGCAATATTAAAAAAGATAATACTATATAAATAAAATGCTGAAAAAATATAAATAAACAAAATACAAAAGGTAAAAGACGGGGAGGAGGGACAAAGATAAGCAGGGGGCAAGCAGGAGCTGATATTAATCAATCAACCAGTCCCAATTTGAAGTTCCACCTTGGGAGATCCACGCCAATTGACAGAGCCAGCATCAACTTCAGGTCTGCCACAGCCATCTTTCCATTTCTCAGATTGCTGCACAGAATGGGAGGAAGTATATGTTTAACTTTTGTTCATAAACATTTTGAATACAGTGTATTGTCAGTGTATATCATTTACAAAAAATAAAAAAGAATACAAACTGAGATATCAACATGTATACTGATAAATATAATAGTAGTGTCATTCTGTCATTTTAACTAAATTTCTCTTTCTTACCTTATTTATAGTTCCATAAATTATATCAACTTGTTTGTGATTACGTATAAACCCTCTTATATATTTAATTCATACATAACAATACTCTTTCTTCGCCTATTTTCTACCTCTTATCTCTAACCACTCATAAAACACGAGGTCGTATTCAGCAGGTTCTGACCAGTTCTGGAGAACCAGTAGCAAAAATTTTGAGTAGTTCGGAGAACCAGCAAATACCACCTCTGACTGGCTTCTCCCCAATCTATTATCTGCCTCCCGAGTCCCAGCTGATCGGCTCGCTCTTCTTTTGTTGCCCTCTATGGGAGAACAGAGCTGGAAAGCAGGTTAGTGGGGTGGGGAGGGAATGGAGATTTTGCAGTAACCTTCCCCTGCCGTGCCCACTATGCCATGCCTATAGAACCGGTAGTAAAAAAAAAAATAATCCCACCACTGGATTCTGTGAAGATTCAGACAATGAAAAACAAGAACAGGTACAACCAAGAACCCTGAAACTGAGTCTTATGAAGAGAAGATCATGGAAGATTTAAAGAACCTGGCAGATTTAGCTTTGAAAGGAAAACACCGGAATCTGCCAGGGCAGAGATCTCAAAACCAGCTGGGTGGTGGGCAATGTCACGATCCATTCCTGTTAAGAACATAATATATTGCCCCTCTCCCCAAATGAAGTTGGATCCAACCCTCCTGACCTTCCCCAAGAGCTTAAAGACCAAACTGTCAAGATTTCAACAAATGAACCAAACCAATTCAACACTCCGAGGCTTGCAGCTTTCTCAAATGACTGTTTTATTGAGTATATTGTTTTGGCACAAATGAAAACAAAACCAACTCTGACTATTTCCCGTATTTTCAGTTTCATTAAAGAATAGATAACTCATTCTCTCATTGTCACATTGTCCAATTAGGTGCTCTGGCATCTGCTTGGCAACCTTTTCCAGTCTCTGGCCAACATCTATTGGAATGGCTTTGATTTCCATGGGACAGTAGGTTGTTATTGTCTGGACTGACATTCCAAATCTCTCCCTCCTCCTAGTTTTGCATGTATTGACAACTGCAAGGATTGTATTTGCACAATATTAGAAAAATGTGAACACTCCATCAGGTGAGGACGTAATTCGGAAGATACTAGAGTGTGCAGAGATGGATTGATTGACCATTAAAAATAAAGGACAAAGAAGACACAGAATATCATTTAACATGGAATAAGTTTTCAGAATCACAGTTTTGGAAGGAATCCCCCAGTCTGATCCACAGCAATGTGTAGGAAAACTATTTAAGCCAGGGGAAAAGTTATCCAGCTTTTCCTTAAAATATTATTCAGAAACGGGGAACTCCTTAGGTAGATTGTTCCACCGTTATAAAGATCTTACAATCAGGATAAACTTTATCTTACTCTTTCTTTTTAATCTAGGTACACTTTATATTCATTGTTTATGTCATTTCTGTGATCATAGTTCATGACTATTTGATTTATTTCATTTATAGGCTGACTTCAACCTGACTCTACCTTGCCTGTAGCTTTTCTTTATGCACCTAAACTTGCTATCAAATATTTATGTATACTACATCTATGCATCCAATTCTTCTTTTCTACAAAGTGAATATCCAAAGTTTAAATGGCACATCCTTAAGTCTATATATCATCCTCCTTGCCTACTTTGAACCCTCTCTAATTTGTAAATATCATGCTGGCAATGGGGTGTATGCACAGTACGCTAGGTATGGTCTCTGTACTCTGAAGTAGAAATGAATAATGACTTTTCATGTCTTAAATACTTTTAATGTGGCTTAAACTTGCCCTCTTCTTCAAATGTCATGCTCAGTGCTGGACATAGTACTTTATCTGCTCGATATATAATAAATAATTTAACTATTAAATTTGAACACAGAGACAGTTTAAAGTGATTCTTATTCACTTACATATTATTTTATTACCAGATTTAAATAAATTAATTATGGGAGGAAAGACCACACCAAAACATTCCTTCTCTCATATACTGTGTATTTCTCTCATGTGCTGTGTATATAAAATTCCCTTCCTCCCTCCTTTCCTTCCTTCCTTCCTCATGTGCGCGTACACACACACACACATACACACACGCACAAACTTCTCAGTCACAGGAAGTAGAAGGAGCATGAGGGTTTCTTGCTGGAAGCAACAGAACTGGGAGGCAAGGAATAAAAAATAATTGTATTTGAACCATCAGTGGCCTTCATGAAATTCCTAAGCCACCAGCTATGCATCTAGCTTAAGTAAAGAATTGTAATCATTCTTTGGGATTCCAAAACCATGGAAGGTCTTTCCTGTCTTTTTCTGTCTGATTCTTCTGAGTTGGAAGGTTTGGCACACAAAAAAATGTTTTCTGCCACTAAAGTAATACCCTTCTGAGGAAGGAAAGGGGAAAAGGAAGTATCCTTGAAATCACGTCAAGATAAGACTTGTGGTCTTTGACCACTATAACTCCTAGATCAAAACTAGTTAGAAAGAGTCTGATCTCCAAATCTGGATGGGAAAAAAACAATTTTTTGGTCTATCTTCCAAGTGTTAAACTCTCTCTCTCTCTTTTTTTTTTCTCTCTCTTCTCTACACCCACAATATTGTGCCAGACTCTGTTATCTTGCTTCATTTACTTCTCTGGTAGCATCATCCAATTAATCTCCTTACGACATTGGTTCCATACCAACGAGCCTACAAAGGAAATCTTTCTGCATGGTGAATATCCATTCTGTCTATTCTTTCTGAACAATATAATGATGCCGTATTTCCCACCTCTGCTGACTCAGGCAAAATCTCTCTTGCATGCTGATCAGGAGAAGCAATCATTCAGGTCATTTGATTTTAATGTGTGCTTCACAATATTGTTAACCTTTCAGCATTCATTGGCTGCATTCCTTTATTGCAGCTCAAATTGGCTGTACCAGGGTGGCAGAGATGAAGGAGCGGACATTTTATAAAGAAAGAGCCCATATGAAAATAGGCAGATGGAATCTCCTGTAGCAGGCATATCAAACTCAAGGCCTGGATGGAACTGGCCAGCGGAGTTCTTAGATCTGGCCCTGGGACTACCTTGAAAACAGCGAAGGACTGTGGTGCTTCTGCAAGTAAAAATGGAGCTTGGGAGGGCCACAGGAGGCTCTTCTCAGCTCTGTTTTCACTGGCAGAGTGCGCGGGCCTACAGACGCCCCTACACAAGTGACATTGAGCTGGCCACACCCACCCCAGACCCCCAAGGTCAAACACAACCCTGAGCCCTTAATGAAACTGTGTTTGACACCGCTGTTCTATAGGATTTCTACTTCTGTTTTACAGATACTTAGACAAATCCTTGCTCTGCTCTCCTTTCTGTGGCATCTTTCATCAAGGTGGGTTAAAATTGTGCATTTTTGTTGTGATGTTGGAGCACTTAAAAGAAAGACATTGAGTCTATTATACTTTGCTCCACTATGATATGTCATTTAGGACAAATGACATTGCAAGTAAGGTTATATAGCTAATCAAATCTTTTAAAAGAATATCACAAAAGTTTTCAAATAAAGACTGGCAATTTTGGATTGATTTTGGATCCATATACATTGCAGATATTTTCCTTTCTAATTGGGTTTTCTTTTGAAATGAGTAAAACATTAAAGCCCAATTAAGTTGTCTATATATTTTTATATTGTACTATTTTCTTGTTTTTTTAAAAAAAGAAATCATCCTTCTTTGTGAATATGTAGGACAGACTGGAGTGAAATTTAAATCAATCAATCCCTTTTCTGTACAGCAAAAAATGAACCTATGATGTGTCTTTAATTTAAATTAAGTTTCATTAAATTAATTTTAATTAATTAAGTTTGATTAATTATTTAAGATTTCAAATTAACTTTAATTAAGAAATTTCACTTACCATAGGTAACTTACCATGTGTCCTCATCCACATCTATATGCAAACTCATTAAGCCTCTAAGCATAAAACAAAATGGAGAAATGGGATGGAGGTCATGCAATGGAGGAGTAGAGAACAGAGAGGAATTGGTTCAAGAAAGACAATCAAGGTTTAATAAAGGAGCTCTGGTCACGCAGTGGTTAAAGTGCAGTATTTCAGGCATATTGTCCCTGCAGTCTGGAGTTTGATCTTGACGGGCTCAAGGTCGATTCAGCTTCCATCCTTTCAAAGTCAGTCAAATGAGGACGCAGAATATTAGTGGTAATATGCTGACTGTGTAAATTGCTTAGAAAAGGCTACAATGTGCTGTGGGGCGGCATATAAGCCTAAATACTATTGGTATTTCTTTCATGGAACAGATGAAATCACACTTAATATGATTCTTCCTTTCCTTGAAAGCAAGTGTAAAGCATCTCTTCCCATGAGTCTTTGGTCTCAGCTTTCTGGGGATCCCATTATAAGTTTCATTCTTAATATTCTGGATGGTGTAGTATAGATAGAATTATTATTCTATTCTATTCTACATTCTGTTTTTGCACCTTGCCACCAGAATTCTGATTCTGGAGGACTGAGTACTGAAATACTCTCAAATTAAATTAAGCAAAATGGTAAATTTAAAAAAAAGGTTCCAGAAAAGTACTTGGAATGATATATTCTGAAAAACAGACAGAGAGTGATAGAGACAGAGAGAAAGAGAGAGTACCATTTGAAGGAAAATGAAAAACAAATTAGCAGTAGGGAAGAAAACAAAAAACATGGGAGTTCCTTGAGAAATCCATAATATTAGGAAATATTGAAGGGAAAAAAAAGAATGCAGTTGATTATAACAGTGAATGATCTCTGAGAAATCTACAAGCCCAAATTGAAGACAGGAGATTCTGGAAAGAATCTACCTATTGGTTGCTAAGAGGTGAAAATGATTTGGTGGTGCATAATTAATTGATGAGTCAATGATGTTAATTATGACACTGGGAGGGCAATAGTATTGATTATTAAATAATTACTTCTAGTTCACATTGCCGTAAATTTGAACACAATCAAAAGCCCTTCCAGATTGTAAATTGAAGTTTATCAATTTTCTTGACACACATTGTACATTTCCTTACGGGAACAATTCCTTCACATTTTGCATATAGAATTTGATATGATAATTTTGTTCAACACTGTAGGCTTGGGGATTGTAACTAAGCCACATTGGTCTGCTATTTAGATGTTCACCTGAATTCCCCACTCCTGTTGAATCACTGTTGCATCTAGAGGTTTGTTATTCCACGTAGATTTTTTTTTCTTGTTCCAGCCTTACTTTTGTGTATCTTGGATTGCATTGTTGGTTAGTCTCTGTTTGGAATTGTATTGCTCAGACAGTACTGAGCTAAAATCAGCAGGAAACATGAAAAGGGATATAAAAATTTAAGTCTTAAATTTAAATAAAAACCAAAAGTACACATATAGACTGGGAGAAAATAGGCTTAATAGCAGTAACAGTGAGAGGGATCTTGGAGTCTTGGTGGACAACCAATTAAATATGAGCCAACAGTGTGCGGTGGCAGCCAAAAAAAGTCAATGCAATCCTAAATTGCATTAACAGAGGGATACAATCAAGATCAAGTAAATAATTAATGCTACTCTATAAGACCTTCATAAGATCACACTTAGAATACTGTATCCAGTTTTGGTTACCACACTATAAAAAAGATGTTGAGATTCTAGAAAGAGTGCAGAGAAGAGCAACCAAGATGTTTAGGGGACTGGAGGCTAAAACATAGGAAGAATTGTTGCAGGAACTCGTCATGGCTGGTCTAGTAAGAGAAGGATCAGGGGAGACATGATAGCAGTATTCCAATATTTGAGGGATTGCCACAGAGAAGAAGGTGTCAAGCTGTTTTCCAAAGCACCTGAAAGCCAGACAAGGAATAATGGATGGAAACTGATCAATGAGACATTCAATCTAGAAATAAGGATAAATTTTCTTACAATGAGAGTAATCAAGCAGTGGAACAGCATGCCTTCAGAAGTTGTGGGAACTTCATCAATGGACGCTTTCAAGAAGAGACTGGCTTGCCATCTGTCAGAAATTATGTAGGGTCTCCTGTTTGGAGTTGGTGGGGTTGGACTAGATCACCTACAAGTTCCCTTCCAACTCTATTAATAACCTTTACTCTTTATTTTGTGGAATTCTGAGAGTTATGAAATCCACCTAAATTGCTGGATTAAGAAATCCTAGATTGAGGAATAGCAATAGCAAAGCACTTAGACTTATATAACAATAAGTGCTTTATTGTAGTGCTTTATAGCCCTCCCTAAGCAGTGTATAAAATCAGCAAATTGCCCCCAACAATCTAGATCCTGATTTTACCAACTTTGGAAGGATGGAAGCCTGAGTTGACCTTGAGTCCCATCAGGATCAAACACCTGGCTGTGGACAGAGTTAGCCGACAATATTACATTCTAACTACTTTGCCACTACAGCTCTGCTTATCTAATTCAGTGGAAAGAGTTAAATAAATGTGATCTATATTTGGGAATATAAAAAGCAGAGTGTGGGAGGAATAACTGAGTCCAAACTGTGTGGATCACATCAGAACTTAGGTACTTTCACCCCACTTTCAAATATTGTGGCTGAATCATAGACAGATGCAACTTCCTTGGGACTAGCTAGATAAACTTTCAAAATAAAACATATAGAATTCCGAAACAACTTGCAAACAAAAAGAAAAAAAACCTGTAGAATGATGGTCTGTAACAGTCAAAGATGGCTTTGTTCCTGAATGTTCATGTTTTCAACTTCATCTGGAATTCAACTTCTTCAGACCACATCAAACCGTTTTGCAAAATTGATTATGCCATCCTTTAAAAACAAGCATTTAACCATGAAAGTCTGGGACTTGCAGATGAGCTGTTGAGTTATAAAACTGCATTTCATCTCCCACAAAAATATTGCCAATGAGGATGATCTTCAATGCAGGACTCAAGGTTAAGTTGCATCTGTTTTATGTTCCATACAAAAAAGGATGCATATATCAAAAGCCAAAAGGATTGGTGATAGCTTCTGGGGAAATTACATTTCTTAAAGGGTCACTGGCTTCCCACCCCCTCCAGCACTCATCAACTCTTGCATGGCTTCAGATGTCCACTCCAGTAGCTGCACCTTGAGTGCATCTCCCTGAATTTCTTCAGCTTAAATTACAATCACCATATTTTTCTTGAATTCCAGCATATGCCTGCTATTTAGGTTGTTATCTAGAGTGGATTAAAATACAGGTAAAGGGAAAAAAAACCAAAACCAGGCTTCTCTACATAAAGCAAGCAGTACACAATTTTTGAAACCATTAATTACAGTAGATGTATTAGGCTAGTGCTTGTAATCAAATCAGGAAATACGTGGGTCCAAAAAACACTATGTCTTCTTAAACTCCACTTCCTTTTTGCAAGAATATTCATGAACTGGCAGAGGCACAGTAACAAGGTCAGCCAATGAATAGGCATA
>BHFT01041507.1:0-13085 GCA_004320025.1 Laticauda laticaudata
ATATTGGAAGACCGCTATCATGTCTCCCCTGGTCCTTCTCTTCACTAGACTAGCCAAGCCCAGTTCCTGCAACCATTAGTTGTATGTTTTAGCCTTCGGTCTCCTAATCATCCTGGTTGCTCTTCTCTGCACTTTTTCTGGAATCTCAACATCTTTTTTATCATGTGGTGATCAA
The DNA here is from genome assembly GCA_004320025.1 of Laticauda laticaudata. NCBI lineage: Eukaryota > Metazoa > Chordata > Lepidosauria > Squamata > Elapidae > Laticauda > Laticauda laticaudata. The sequence goes on from BHFT01041507.1 coordinate 176, forward strand.
AACTGGATGCAGTACTCTAGGTATGGTCTTACTAAGGCTTTATAGAGTGGCATTAGTACTTCCCTTGATCTTGACTGTATCCCTCTGTTAATACAGTTTAGGATTACATTAGCTTTTTTGGCTGCTGCTGCACACTACAACTTTAAAGATACTGAGCATTGTATCTCTGTATGAATTGATTTAGTAAGATTCCATATTTACCACGCTCTTGTCTCTGCTTGGACAGACTTCTACTGGATTGCCCCTTGTACCAAGGCTCTGATTTAATATTGCCTCCTCCTCCTCTCCACTAAATGCATGGATTGACCTCAAATGGATGTTACCTATTTTCTACTGGTGGATTAAACTATAAAATATAATATAAACTGCCCCTTCATCACAAGGACACAGCTTTAAAGATATTAAAGTCCCCCGTCCCCCCCAAGGGATTCTTGCTCCAGGTTACTTTAAAATGCTTCAAATCCCGGTTCAGCTCCAACAATGCTTCCCGGAACTTCTCCTTGTAGCACTGAGCTCCTTGACTTTTATTTTGAAATCCAGCACTGTTGAGCTTCACTGCTGGATTTTAAAAGACAAGAAGCTTCGCAGAGTTACAAGAAATGCCCAGAAGCCATGAATTAGTCAATGTAATAAACTACTTTTTCTCCCAGCAATCTGGGATGAAGCAGAATTAAACAATATCTGCTCCTTTGTTTTCTGAATGGATTTTATAGGAAGGAGGCTTAAATTCACACACACATACACACCAGCCACTTCCCACTTGATCTACCATAAGATAAAATCTTACAGTATCTCTGGACACCTGCATAACTGGATAGAAGCATTCCTGTCAAACAGGAATTGTCTTCAAATGGTCAAAATTGGGAATGTCCTATCAAATTCTGTACCTGTCAACAGTGGTGTCCCCCAAGGCAGTGTTTTAGAACCAACTCTTTTCATACTCCACATAAATGACCTCTGTGATCATGTTAAGAATGACTGATTTCTCTTCGCTGATGATGTAAAGCTATTCAACACCACAGACAATACTGCTACCCTTCAAAAAGATCTTGACTATGCATCGAACGGTTATGGCAACTTAAAAATCTCAATCAAATAAATGCTACTGTCTAAGGGCCCTGTCTCATTAGGCCGACGGAATGCAAAAAGTATGTAAAAAGGACAGCGGTGGACGAGAAAATTCTCCACCATTGTTTATCTGCTCTCTCAAAAGTGCCCCTTTGCATAAAGCAAGAGCAGACAACAACGGAAAGGAAAAGGACGGGGAGAGGATGTTAGCTTGAGGTGTAAGCCGAAATGCTTCCACGGGTAGCCTACGGATGGAAACGGATGGCACAGCCTGCAGGATATCCGGGGGAGCACAGTGAAAAAGGTACGCGCAGCGGAAGGAGCCAGAATGCAGAGCAAGAGGAGAGTGGATGCAGGAGCGTGATGACGTCGGATAGACGCAATCATGGGCACTGACGCTAATGTAGAGATTTGCCTATGCGGATGCCTATGGATGCAGAAGCATTCACTGCGCATGCGGGGAAGGATAGCATTGCACATCAGCCGCGCACGGATTAAGGTCGCAGTCGCAAGCAGGTCCCACTTGGGAAGACCTGCTTGCCAGACACATCCCATCCAACAACCATGGGGAGAAGAGGAAGCCTGTGCCATCTTCTTGCAGCCCTGGAAAGAAAGGACAGGGCCACCATCCCACTTCCCTGGCGCTGACCTCTGCTTCTGCTGCGTAGTCTTTCTGCTGCTCGGCGCCTGACACTATTCCGCTTGTAGGTGCGGGGTTCTATCACCTTGCTGGTCGCCTCAAGGTCCTTTCATGGTGCCTCTAAGGACCAGGTATCTACCTGCTGAGGTGCTTCTACTGGGACCGCCTGGATGCTGCTTTCCCCTCCTTGGTTGTCCTTGCTCGGTGACTGACATTAAGGCATACCCTAGACTAGGAAGAATAAGCTCCTGGTCCTAGATTGAGAGATGCTAGAGACTTCGTTAATGCTATAGGCACTGCTGCTGCGGTGGTGGACATGTTGGTGGGCGTAAGCTCAAGGTCCTCTTATTTGCTTTGCTGCTGATGAGCATGTTGTTGCTGCTGCTTGCTGGTGGTGGTGTGGTGGGCGCCATGCACCTCTCGAAGAGAGACCCCTAGATGAGCGGCCCAGAAGGCCCTGACCAGATGGGAGAGTTATGTCATATCGCGATTAGAGGACAGGGAGAGGTTAGGCAATTACTTAGATCGAAAGAACGGAATCATGAGGATGAGGTGCTCGATGGCTGAGGGGAGAACAGACTTCCTATGGCGGAGGGACACACGGTACTATCGAGAACAGCCAAGAGGAAAGCAGGACAGCTTGAGAGAGAGGCGGGAGAGCCTGGGCTACACTCCAGAGTTCTCCTCGGTGGTGGAGGAGCACATGCACACCTGGTACGGAGAAAGCTGCCGCACCTCAGAGAAGTCTGGCCAGGCGCCACCGGTCACATGGCTCACCGGATTCCCGGAGAGACTACGTGATGGCCAAGTGCAGCTTCTTGGAGGGTGAGATCACCACTGAGGAGAACACACGCCAGCCACTCCTGTCAAACGTTCCTCATCTCTCAGAAGCACGCAACCACAGAACGGAGTCCTCCATCAGTCCTCATTTTGTGACCTCTGGCCAAAAAGAGTCAGAACCCTCCTGTGTCCAGGACTACTTAATCACCAGTGCACGGTATATATATCACAAAAGCTCGGTGGAGTCGGTCACTTCACCCGTCCAGTCCTGCACACGAACAGGAGACCAACACACCTCTTACATATTATCTTGACATTTTCTGCATCGCCCGGAGGTGCAGACAAAGTAAGGTTGAATTTCGGAACCCCCTTACAATGACCTACGGAGTCAGTGAGGGCGCGCAAAGGAGGGGGCACTTCCACCAGAGACTAACAAGCTTACCCCATAAAACCCCACTTCAGTAACCCTTAACCGTCTTGAATTCACTGTTCGATTATCACCCGGTTCTATTTTTACCCTCGCACACAGTATTAAGGTTTCAGGCTTTTATGAGAGGTCTACGTTTATCTCCGGAAAGGAACATGGGCATTCCAAAATTTTTTCAGACAGAACATCGATCCCAATTTGAATGTGAGGGTGGTCTTAGAGCTCCTCTGCTCCGAATTTTAGATTTCAGGGACATAGTCTCATTCTTAATCATGCGGTTTTAGATTTCTTTCCTCTCTCATGGTTGGTAGGCCTTTTAGCGCGTTTGGGGAGTCTGATGTAGAATGTCTGGCGTAGACAGCTGTACACGCACCGACATACCATCTTCCAACCGCAATCCCTTCCTGCACCTCGTCAAAACCAGAACCCTCCTGACCATGTCCGAATCACAGTACCCAGGTGGATCAAGGACAGGATATCACCGGTTCTTCTTCACAACCCTCCTAGACCGCAGCTCGAACCTGCCTTCCGCACCCAGTCCAGGTCTGCTTCCTGACACCCCAGGGTGATGTCATTGCCCTTCAAGGCTTTCCACAGGCCCTCCATCTACCAAGGCTACCGGCTTACCAGAGCTCCAGCAGCACAGGCAGCCTTTCCAAGTCCAGGCACAGGTAATCGTATGCCATCCGGTGCCACCGATGCCACACGATGCCACCCACGCCACAGATGCCACCCATCACATCAAGATGCACCAATGCCCTCACCTCGCTCAGCTGCAGGCCATGACAGCCCACTACAACTTCCTTCCTTCCTCCACCCCACAGCACAGCCCGGCCTCAGAACAATCTGTCATTGGTTATTGGGGCTGAACACCCATGTCCTGGAGGAAGGGGCTCTCAACATCACACAGGACTTGAGCCAGGTCTCCTGAGAGCTTCCTCCACGCACATCCCCTGTTGGTGCTCTCAGGGCCAGGCACCCAATGGCACCTCAGACCAGCACTCCAGCAGCAAGCCACCCTCCCACAGCACCTGGAACCCTTCACACCCCGAGACTATGGGCACGCCTCAGAGTGACTGAGAAAGAGTGCCAGAGACTGGGTGGCTACCTGTTGACTTTATCTTTTGCTTGGACACTTGGGTCATTTTGCTTTTACAGTTTTTATTAAAAAAGATTTATCTTTGCTTCACACACTTGCTTCATTTATTTTTTGTAAATAAAGTTTTGGTGGAAACTTTAAGAAATGGTTTAAGCCTTTGCATGCTTGTGGGATGGGTATAGATAGCAGTGGGATGGGCAGGGATAACCATTTGGGATGGGTAATAGCTGTGGGATGGGCAGGGATACCTGTGGGATGGGTAATAGCTGTGGGATGGGTTAGGATACCTGTGGGATGGTAATAAGCTGTGGGATAGATAAACCTCCAGTGCAGAGCATAGTGGGACTGTATGGTCCACCTCTCCCAGGTGCCACACCTATGGCCCTTTATTATCAATAACAATGTAATCATTGATCCACACATTTCAACATAAACAGAACTCTTTATTAAAATGCCCTGTTCATTGTAGGGCCACTCAACATACATGGCACAATCTCATCAGTGTGATGAGACAGGCTGAAGGAAGCATCCATTAATCATCTATCATCCTGTCTTGCCACTCCACGGCTCCAGCTGGGGAGTTGCATCAGTGTTTCAGGAGGTTGCGCTGCTTCTTCCCTTCACGTGAAGCTCTGTTGGGGCATTGCACATCCACAGTACTATCAGGTTTTGCCCTTGCCTCCATTCACCAGGCTTCGTTCCTCAGCTCCACCATCAGCTTTGTTATAAAGTCCGTACTCTGCTCTTCTGGTGATCCATCTCCCGACCCAGACACTCTTTGCCGCCTCATTTTCTTCGCGTAGAACAGGTGAAAGGAGCCTGTAGATGGCTTTGCACTGTTTTAGAAGCGATGGTGACTACCAAAAGGAGTGTGTGACAATCCATGGTGGAGATGACTGGATGCTGTGGGAAGAGCAAGAGCCAGATGAAGGCTGAAGAGGTCTGCCACAGCAGGGCTACTGGACTGAAAGTGAGATCCAGGCGAGTTCCTCCCCCTTTTTTTGGAAATAATAGGTTTTTCCGCTAGGTGTCCTTTTGCATCCTTTAGGCATCCTGAAGACCATCCTAAATATCCGAGATATGTCCCCTAACGAACGTTTTTCCATTTTTAAATGCTTTGTATGCAAGCTGCATGCCGCTTTCATCCTTTTTCTATCTGTGCTACTAATGCTGCATGTCCGTTCCGGTCCGTTTCACTTCCTCCCTATGTCCGTTTTCGCTGGTGCAGATGCGAGTTGCACAGATGCGCAGTGGATGCCTAGCAGATATAGCGGATGCGTAACGGATGACAACGGATGTAGAACAGATGTTCCCGTATGTGTAGCGAATGTATAACGGACCGTTGGAGATACTTTTTTCCGCTCAAAAGTTTTGTGGCAGCTCAAAACTTTTTGAGGGATGAAATCTCAGTAGACGGATTCTGGAACGGATAGAGAATATGAAAAATGGACACAGTGAGAACAGAACGGATGCAATCGCATTAAACCAACGGATGGCAAGTGTTTCTCTCCGTTTTACATCTTCTTTCCATCCGTTGATTCTGTGTGACAGGGGCTTTATATATTTGGCAGAAAAAGTCAGAAAATAAAATACAGGCTGAATAGTCAAGACCTTGTTGATGATCCAAACTCTGTCAAGGACCTTGGAGTAACTCAATTCTTTTGATCTAAGTGCTAGAGCCCACTGTAAACTACAACAGCAAAAAGGCATAAGAGTTGTTATCTAACCCTACGTTGTATCTTCCCTAAATATCTGCAACAACTAACTAGAGCATACAAAACATTTGCTAGACCTATACTTGAATACAGCTCATCAGTCTGGAACCCATATCAATGTATTTGATATTAACACAATTGAAAAAATCCAGAAATATTTCACAAGAAGAGTTCTCCTCTCCTCTACTCATTGCAGAATACGCTTATGCCAACAGACTTGAACTGCTAAACCTAGAGAAACCTAGAACTACGCCGCTTCCGGTCCGATCTAAATATAGCTATAAAAATCATACATTGCAATGTCCTACCCTGCAAATGAGTATTTCAGCTTCAAGTCCTAACAATATAAGATCACACAATAGATACAAACTCAAGGTTAACCGCACAAACCTGACTGCAGAAAATACGATTTCAGCAAGAGAGTGGTCAATTGTTTGGAATACTCTACCTGACTCTGTGGTTTCTTTCCCCAAACCCCAAAAACTTTAACCTTAGACTGTCTGCTATTGACCTCACCCCTTTCCTAAAGGCCTGTAGGGGGCGTGCATAAGCACACCAATCGTGCCTTCCATCTGTGTCCTATTGTTTTTTTATTTTCTCTAAGTATCTGTCTCATGTATTCAAAACTATATTTATTCTTATACCTGTATCTTGTAAGTGATTGACAAATCAAATAAATACTAAAATACCTCATTTAGGAAGCATGGAGGACGTTGTCAGCAACAGCAAAACTCAATATCTTCCAAATGGGATGGGGTGGGAGTAGGAGAAAAAAAGATTCTTGCTTCAGGATTAAAGACTGGCAGCTCCAGCAACATATCTTCAGCTTTATCAGAGACAAGTGGCCAGGAGGGGAAGGGGCGGGGTCAGCCAGGGGCATGATTTGCCGGTTCTCCAAACTGAGCAGAATCATAACATATAGAACCGGAGGGAACCAGTAGAATTCCACTCCTGATCTTAAGATGTTGAAATGAGATCTTTTTTCAACTATGGTACTTCAGTTTGGATGTTTGGCACTTTTTCCTAAAAGGAAAGAGTAATTTATAAAATATACATTCAGCTGAGTTAGTGCTAATTTATCAAATGCAAAAGATTATGCGTTGAGGAAAATTCAAACTTACTTTATGTGTTCATGACTATTGATTATTTGTATTTCATAATAAGACAGATGATGGTGGATTGAAAATAATGGTGCTGAGCATATGTGTGGAAAATATGGTTATTTTTGATTTCATCTGAGCAGCTCACTTTCGGCAACAATAATCAATTCAGTAAGATAAATCCCTAATTTGCCTCTTCTCATTTCCCGTCCAACTTTTATCATGGGAAGACACTGTATATTCAAGCATGATAGGAATTAAACCATGTGCAAATACATCCCAGCTGCTTTTTTGCTTAATGACATGTTTTACACAACAGAAGTATCACTATTTAATTTAATTTGCTCAGTAATAATGGAATTTGGATGTAGTATTTGGACCCTTCAATGGCTTCCTCTAGCACTTCCAGAAGGATGAAATGCTACTCCTGGAAATGTCACAAGTCATTCAAAGAGCAGCACAGAGGCTGCAGGAAGAGAGACATGCTGCTTTATTAAGGAGCTTTGGGGGGGGTGAGTGGGGGCTTATAGTGTAGTCCAAATGGTGCTTTCTTCAAAGGTCTGCACTGCTTTTCTATATCTAAAGAGACATTTATGTTCCATTCATGTAATATTAAACATGTAGATAAAAGGCAGAATATCTGGGGACAGGGATCTACAATCCCTGTAGCTACAGTATATAACAATTGAAAAGATCTAGTTCAGGGACATTTTAATCTCTGAATGAAAAGATGCCCTGTTCATTCAGAATACCAAAAGGGTAGCAGATATTTCAGGAAATGTGTTTTCATGGACTGCAAAACTGCAAAATGTCAGGGACACACTTTCTCTGTAAAGCTAACAGACTGCGTTCTCCTGGGTGGCCAATTCTTTGGTTCTTGAACTATTGAATAAGTTTTTGAAAGAGCTTATCTTTTATTAGTCAGCGTTCTGAAACATTTGCCTGTTCTGCATTATTTCCTTGCAGTGTTTTGAATCTGCCACCATCCTTAAGCAATTATTTCATCAACTAAATTTCCTGACTTTAATGATCATATTTCTGTATGAAATGAGTATATTATATTTTCACAGGAGATTGCATGCTGTTCCCTCATCTCAATGGGTAATTCAGTTAACAAGTCTATTTGGAAGCTGTAAAAGGTAAATTACTGTGTGGGATCATGGAAAAAGGTGGTAGGAAATGCGGGATCCTTATATCAACCATCCTGGCTGGATGTCAGAGGAAGGTAAAAGCCCTTTCCTCGTCCCCATGATTTAGCTTCCAAATAAAGCTAAGACAAGCATTTTAGACAAGTCTCTTGTTCTTTAATCAATTATTCTCAACATTGGCTATGTGATTTGGAATTTAGGGCAATTCCACAACAGACTAGTGAACTGCTTACTTAAATTTGTCCTCTTTCTCATGGCCTACTTTCTCTTTCCCTTGTTCTCCACCAGACATATTATAACTTGAATGTAAGACGCTACAGTACAGAGCATATGGGGCTGGGAACATCATCTCTATCATCTAGTTATGAATCTGCTGATTGTTCTCTATCAGCATTATTATTGGCTTCCTGCACATGGCATCTTTCTTTTTTTTGCATAGCATTACCTTTCTCTGATGTTCATTAATATGGCATACAGAGGGTTTCCATTTACCTTTTTCATACTTCTCTTTTCCACTGTATAGGAAACCATGAGACTATTTAGCTTTGCACCCCACATCAGCTACTTATTCATCTTTGAGTCATATAAATGAAATGAAGCACCTCTTCAGAATTCAAAATAAACAAAAGACAATGTTTCTGCCATGTTTTGAATTGTAATTATTTAATTTTGTAAGTGTACAAAAGATAAACATTTTAATGAACAAATCAAACAAGGGAAGTTCCTTTAACTTTCTTACGGAATAATTTTTTTAAAACAAATATATATGTATAGAAATATGATGTTATAAATAAGATGTTGAGCCTCTAGAAAGAGTACAGAGTAGAGCAACAAAGATTATTAGGGGACTGGAGGCTAAAACATATGAAGAACAGTTGCAGGAATTGGGTATGTCTAATGTAATGAAAAGGACTAGGGGTTGACATGATAGGAGTTTCACAATATCTTTGGAGCCAAACTATTCTCCAAAGCACCTGAGGGCAGGAAAAAGAAGCAAAAAATGGAAACTAATCAATGAGAGAAGCAACCTAGAACTAAGGTGGAATTTCCTGACAATGAGAATAATTAACCAGCAGAATGGTTTGCCTTCAAAAGTTGTGGTGCTCCATCACTGGATGTTTTTAAAAAGAGTTATTTTTCTGAAATGGCACAGGGTCTTGTGCTTGAGCAGGAGGTTGGACTAGAAGACCATCCAGGTCCCTTCCAATTTTGTTATTTTGTATGTATCTATGTATTCATAAACGTACATATATGAATACATATATGTAGCTAGAACAGTCTAAGTGACTGGGAAAATCTTAGATACAGTAGCCTTAAGGTATGGATTTAAAACAAATAAACAGAAAACATGATAATGGTTAAAACTAAAACTTTAAATTCAGTTAATATATGTGTTGATTCAGTTATTAATTCAGTTCATAAATGTATTGGGAAAAGATCTAGAGTATTGAGAGTTGTGTCACATTTTTAGCAGGAAGTAGGAGCAAAGCAGAATTGGAACCAATCACACAGAGAAGAATGGAGGAAGTCAAGGCTTGTTAAGGTCATGGGAGCCCAGGAACAATATTCTATAACAGTAGGGTATGGCAAACAGTATGAAGACTTCATACCACCTTCAAATCCCATTTTTCCAACCCTATTGTTGACCATATTATTTAATTTTGATTTCCCATCTTTTTCCTGGCTCTGGGAACCTCAATAGGCTGTGACTTTTGGCATCCTTCTCTGTAAGAATTTTTTTTGATTTATTAACAACTTTTGGGGTACGAGTGTGATTATGGTCTTGATAAGTTCAGGAGAACTATGTATTTGGTTTTCAAATTGTTCAGAAAAAAAGAAAGTAGCTTTTATTAGGTTCTGAGGTGACATATTATATAATGAATTTTCCCAGGTCAATGTTTATTATGATTTGATCTCCATTTGGGGAAGGCATTATTTGATAATATTACAATCTTTGCAATTCTTTATATTTTTGTACTAATATATATGAAAAAGTGCAGATACAAAGCTTTATAGTATTTGCCCACTTTGTTTTCTACCCTATTTCTTTCTTTTCCTTTCCTCTCGCTTGGAAACTTGATGAATTCCTCTGAAAGTTCACAGTTTCCCTCTTTAAGTGATACGACCCCCTATGAGGATATATTTCATCAAACTGCAGGATGTCTTTCATTGCCTTTGTTTACTGCTGATGTACAAATCTTCAGGGCTTCTGGTTGAATCCATATTAAAAATGCTATCCAAGGTAGCAGCATACTGGAAAACAAAATAATGTTGCTGGGACTTGCTCTATATCTTATTTCTTGTGTGGTGATGAACCCTCTTACGAAAGCTGAAGCATTTGCAATGGAGAGAAAAGAGTTGTTATTCATTTTTGAGTCCGTGTCTGAACTCCCTGCTCAACAGCTTTTGCTGTGTTCTTAGATGTTCCATTGATTTAAAGCTCCATTGTGGTATCAGTCAATATACTGTTCCTGAATGCTGTATAATGTCTCACAACCCAACCCAAAATGCTATGAGCCCTATCTAGGCACACAGGCTGTTTGGTTTTCAAAGTACTTGTAGTAATTATATATCATTCATATTATCTAGCATGCAGCTTTGTAAAGCAGGAATATCCTGATTGAATTTTAATCTTGCGATCCTGTCTGACCTGGAATTTTGCCTTATCTGAGCTAATTAAAATCATGTGTATTCTGTCTGACCTGGGCTTGACCTAGGCTCTGAATAAACAATCACNAACTTCGTCTCCTGTCATTTCTTTCTCCTTTCGCTCCCTATCATGAGGTGCCCATCTAATGCGGGATAGCAGATACCACATTCTGGTGACCCCAACGTGATTCCCTAAGGGGGATACGTTGAGACGCGCTCATATCTTGCCCGCTCGATGGGAGCTGTGCATTGCCAGGCCTGAAGCGAACTGCACATCATCGGATCTGAAACACGGTCTCGACTTTCGTAAGTATGGGCGGAAACTTTTCTCAACAACAGACAGAGCATCTGAAGGAATTGAGGGAGTTAGTNGGCCTGAAGCGAATTGCACATCATCGGATCTGAAACACGGTCTCGACTGTAAGTATGGGCGGAAACTTTTCTCAAAACAGACAGAGCATCTGAAGGAATTGAGGGAGTTAGTCGCTTTTTCTTCTAAATATTCTGCTAATTTAAAGGGCTCTCGCCTGTAAAAATGAAACCTATTGCTACCTTATTGACTTATGTGTGGCAACATTGTCCCAATTATCCAGAGAAAGGGTCCTTAAAANGCCTGTAAAAATGAAACCTATTGCTACCTTATTGACTTATGTGTGGCAACATTGTCCCAATTATCCAGAGAAAGGGATCTTAAAAATTTCCATTTGGCAAAAAATTGGTGACTATCTCCATAGTCTTCCTCGTGCACCTATTGGCATTTTGGTCACTTGGAGGAAAATTATGGAGGCTTTAAAGTCCATTATAAAATAGAAGCAGAGAGTGTATTTGAATCCCCCCCACCAAGTTATGATAACTTTTCTGTCCTTCAACCCTCCGCTCCCAATGATCATAAGTCATTACGGGAGCCTCCCTCCATCCAATCCACTTCCTTAAATATAGAGCCCTCGTGTCCTCCACCACCCTCCCGAAGCAGGGTGGGGTGTTGTAAAAGCCATTCAACAAGCCTTTTATGAAGGAGAAATGGCTGAGGACACCCTTGCAGCTGCCTCTCTTTATCCTATCATACAAACCGGCAATCCTCCAGCTCCTCAGTATACCTCAATGTCATAAAAAATGATTAAGGATTTAAAAGCAGCTTGCAAGGAAAATGGTATTCAATCTCGGGTCTTTTAGGATCAATAGCCCAACCAGGAGCTGACTTGATAAATGCTGATTGGCGTATATTATTTCACATGATCNTAAAAGCAGCTTGCAAGGAAAATGGTATTCAATCTCGCTATGTACAGGGTCTTTTAGGATCAATAGCCCAACCAGGAGATGACTTGATAAATGCTGATTGGTGTATATTATTTCACATGATCCTCACACCTTCACAATTTTTGGTCTGGGAGTCAGAATTTCATAAGCGTACTACAGCCGCAGCCACTAGAGGCTTGCCGGCAAATGTCACTCTAGATACGCTTAACGGTACTGGCACTATGTTTACCGTTGCCCAGCAGATTGCCACAGACGCAGCTGCTTTCCCTATATTACAGGNGTCACTCTAGATATGCTTAACGGTACTGGCACTATGTTTACCATTGCCCAGCAGATTACCACAGACGCAGCTGCTTTCCTTATATTACAGGATTGTGCTTTGGCCGCTGCTTGAAAGATTGATAATGCGGGATGCGTGCCCAAATCTTTCTCTAAAGTTATTCAAGGACCTTCTGAGCCTTTTTTCCTCCTTTATAAATCGTCTCACAGAAGCCTTAGAGAGACAAATTGATAATGAGGAGGCTTGTAATGAATTAAAATTGAAACTTGCTTATGAAAACTCAAACGCTGATTGCCAGAAAGTTTTACAACCATTAATTAATAAGAGAAATGTTACTTTGGCAGATTATCTTACAGCCTGCCAAATCATAGGAACCACATCCCATTCCATGTCTTCTCTGGCTACAGCTATTACTGAAGGCATGCAGCAGAACATGAGCTCTCTTTTCCCTATTTCCCAACAAAACACTCGCNACATCCCATTCCATGTCTACTCTGGCTACAGCTATTACTGAAGGCATGCAGCAGAACATGAGCTCTCTTTTCCCTATTTCCCAACAAAACACTTCCAAAATGGGCAATTGTTTTAATTGTGGCAAGCCAGGTCACTTTAAGAGCCAATGCAGAGCCCCGGGCAGGGGACCAAATATGTTAAGAAACCAGGTAGCTCATCCAAAGACGCTATGCCCTCGATGCCAAAAGGGCTATCATTGGGCTAATCAGTGCAGAGTCCAAAAGAATGAACAGC
>BHFT01041508.1:0-15455 GCA_004320025.1 Laticauda laticaudata
CTGGACCTTGGGCTTTCTAATTCAATCTGCCTTCTATCCTAGGGCAGTAGCTCTTTTGAATTCTGCTGTATAGTGCATTGTTGGTGTGATGTCGGGGGTCTCCAGTTCAATGTTTGAAGGGTAAAGGATGTGTGTTTGTGTTTCATGGACATGGTCATGATGTGCACTGAAGATGGTGTTTGATTTCGTTGTATGAGATGCAGTGACAATAAACTAAACTGAACTGAACTGAACAAATCTAAACTAAATTATGCCATCCATGCCGCAGGTGGCATGCAGAGCCCTCTCTGTGGGCATATGTGCCATCACCCCAGCTTGGCTCCATCGTGCATGCATGTGTGCCTCCTGCCAGCCAGCAGGTTTTCAGGTCTCTGCCACACATGCAGGGGGGTGTATGTGAGGGGGTGAAGTGCATATACGGGGGCATGGGCATGCATGGGATGCACGCACATGTTACATTTTTTCCCACATGCCATCACTCTGCAAAACTACTAATTTCCACAACACTGACAAACTATTGACTAATGTATTACTAATATTCTTCTCATCCTTCCTATTACCTATCTCTTTTTACTTATGACTATAACATTGTTGCTTGTATCTTTAATCATTGGTTGCCCTCCCCCCTCTGTGGAAGAGCTTTATAGCTCCCGCTGCCCTGGTCAAAAGGGCCCAGCAGAGATTATATTACCTGAGACTTCTCAGAAAACAACTGAATGAAAAACTGCTGGAGACCTTCTACCGTTGCACCATAGAGAGCATTTTAACATACTGCACCTCTGTATGGTTTGCTAATTACTCAGTGACAGATAGGAAAACACTCCAGAGGGTTAATGTCATTGCCCAGAAGATCATTGGTTGCCCTCTCCCCTCTTTGGAAGAGCTTTATAGCTCCTGCTGCCTTAAGAAAGTTTAAAACATTCTCAAAGATCCAACTCATCCTGAAAACCTTTTTCTGAACTATTACCATCTGGCANAAGGACAAATAGGCTGAAAAACAGCTTCTATCCCAGGGCAGTAGCTCTTTTGAATCCTGCTGTATAATGCAGTGTTGGAGTGGTGTCAGGGGTTTCCGGTTCAACGTGTGAAGGGTGAAGGATGTGTGTTTTGTTTATTGTCATGGTCATGGTCATGATGTGCACTGAAGATGGTATTTGATTTCATTGTGTGAGGTGCAATGACAATAAAGTAAACTAAAGTCGGGATTTCTTCATTTTTCCATTGTTGTGCAAGTACAATTCTAGCTGCAGTTAACACATGTAAAATCAAGTGTGCATTTCCTTTATTATATGTAATGATTTATATGTATATTATGCTACTGTCATTCTTTAAGGCTTGCAGGGCTTTTAAAGAACAACAGCAGCATAATCATACTTCCAGCAGATAAAGGTCATGTCACAGTAGTAATGGATAGAAAAGACTATGAAACAAAATTGACAGACCTACTTCTTCCTAAAATATCTACCTAAAACCTACCTAAAATATAAGACTCCACATACAAACCCATAAACACGGACTCAACCACATATCTGGAAACAAATAATGCCAAGAAAAATTTAATCCCCAGCACGATGACAAGTAATCCAACAGACGATCAACCACAAGAGAAAAATCGGTTCCCAGATCTCCCAAAACTTATCATACTGCCTCCCAAAAAAATACAACAAAGAAGGCATAAAGCTCTCAGAACCATAGCGAGACTCCAAGAGGCGAGCACCACTACAAAACCTAGCCTAAACATTTAGCAAAGCAGCTACAGGTCCATGCTGAAGCAGCAGCTTCACATAGTACAAATTCATAAGCCCACTTCTTGGAAAGATTCAATAATCTCACTATGTGGAACCGAAATTGCCATGAACTTGTAATTTTCAACGTGGTTTCTACTTTTATTCCACTACAGAGTCCCGATACAAACGAACTTCTTGAACATCATCAAAAATAAATACCAACCAGCTATAACACTCATGGATACTAAACAGAAACACTTGCTTATTCAAACATACATATTCTATACAATATTTATATTAAGATACCAAGCAAATGAATTTGGGGGCAGGAAGGGGGCACACTCTATGGGGGATTGGCCTACGTTCCTTGACCACCGTCCAGTCATTAAACCTGTTCATGAAGAATCGAATCCAGAGCCCTGCTAATGCCACCCCAAACGCCAAACTATGTTAAGATACATCGATGACAAGCATTCTGTAGATTTGGATCCCCATGGAAAAGAAACTGATTCCTAAACAATTTTCCTAAACACCTAAAACAGAGCACACACCCGCAAAGATTCAAGGTTCACCATGGAAACGGAAATAACACAAACAACTTACAATTCCCAGATATATAATCTACAAAAAAACAGAATGGCAGCACTGGGACACACCATATACCAGAAGAAAACAGCATATCCAACCGCTACCGGGGTCTCCACACGCCCAATCGCCACCACCGACCACAGCACAGAATAAAACTCCATGGCCAAAACGACTTATCACTAGAAGCAAACAGACAAGACACACTGCATTATAAAGACTGATACTAAGCAGCCCTGACTTTAAGAGTACTAGACAGCTAATGCGGCTTTCCACCAAAGAGCAAAATGCACCGCTTGAATCCACAAAAAACAACTGAGACTCATGGAGAACCTAGAAGATGACAGACCTATGTGAACAGCTGTCTGCCCTTTACCATCAAGAACGGTTACTACATGATCAAAAATCAGTTAAGATACTCACAGGGCATCACATCAGGGATTGCCTTCAAAACAACAGAAAAATAAGCAGCCATCCTTAGAAAGCCCAAAGATAAATTGACCTGGAAAATCCAAGGCATATATGAAGTCCCCTGTTGCAATCTTCATGCCGGCCAGCATACATTAGGACAGACCATAGAAAATAAGTACTGATGGCCTTGGATGCACACACAGAAATGAGTAAAAAAAGCTGGAACACACCTTCCTCCACTAGATCCAACCACATGAAAGCCAAGGTCACAGCATCAACTTCATGGCAGCTAAAACCCCTAGCCACTATAGAAAAACCCTCACCACAGTACTCATCAAGAAAGGGCCATAGAGATTGAAAAGACCTGACAGCATGAATGAAGAGATGATTCCAAGCAGAACTGTCAAATCATTTGGGAAGCTGAACTCTCAATAGAAAAGATTCTCACACCACAGGCCAGGCAAAACACCTGGGCACAAACAGACTCCCTCTGATAGCTCCAACTCAAAACACCACCCCCCACAGCACCAGGTGAAACCCAGCTTGCTAATGAAATAGCAGCTTGTGATGAATAGCAGCCATCCTTTCTCACCACGGAGGCCAAGCTGGCATTGAAAGCTCCCAACAGAACACAGAAGTTTGCCAGCAATCAAAGCCGACAAACAGACGAGAGAAACCGGAAACACACCAAATCAATCAAACCTCCAAAGTCGGCAATGAACACAGACCCATGGCTCCTAGCCAATCAGAGAATGGATCCAGCCTTCAAATTTGAAACCAGGAACTGTTGAACACACTTCCATACACGAAGCCTGAGGATGGCAGATGAGATTCTGCTGAAACGTTGCTACAACTTTAACAGAACTACAATGACGTGGGATATGAATACCGAAGGAGCTAAACAGCACACATGTAAGTACCGCGAAAGCTTGAAAAAAACAAATATATATATATATATATATATATATATACACACAAACACACTATATATATAAACACACTATATATATATAAGCATTAAAAAAGAACCCAAAACATAGTGATATAGCCACTGGGCTGTTATGATCAGTCTGTAACATATTATTGAAAGAGAAGATCTAGGAGTTGTTGATTTCCATTTTATCTGTATAAATCATTTCACAATCTCAATATAATATTTAAACAAAATAGTATCTTACCAGTCTTTGTTGTTGAAGTTTCTCCCTTAGTTCTCTGTCTTCAGGTAAGGCATCACATAAAAGAAAATAATTGTCCTGATCCTCTGTTACAAAGTAAGCATAAATATCAAAGCAAAATGTGTAACTTTTGTTGGTTTACTGGGACACTTCTTAAATGACACATTGCATTGAGGCGTCAAATTTTGCAAATATGAAAGGATGAAGTGGTCACTCATCCTAATCTCCTATATAGGTAAGAGCAGAAAACGAAACTGCAAATGAAAATATATTTAAATCCTGGGAAATTAGAAAGCAAAACAAAGGCATTCAAAACAACTGTTCCTCAATAGGCTAGCTATAAGTTGAAATAGAGAAGAGCTTGTCAGGCTTTCAAGATTGAGTTGCAATGGCCTAACCACATACACAGAGGCTGCGTGACTTCTGAATCAAGCCCCAGTTTGGGAGGGGCCACAATTCATTTTGGCCATTCCGAAACAGCTTCGCTTCCAGAATATCATCAGATGGCCTTGTACTGTATAAAAAGGCTGATGGATGGATCAGCTGGTTGTCTTTCATAAAGCAATCTCTTCATGGAGATGGAGAGGACTCAAAAAGCAATCCATGATTCTGTGCTACCATGACCCAGGTTCACTCTCAAAGTGTTACCACTAGAAGGATTTGCTCTCAAAGAGCTGTCTGCCAGATGATGCTGTACCTATATAGTGTTTTAAGTTTCTAACCATATACCAAAACATGATAGCCATATTCTGATATGATATTTTAGTCTTGTTGCTATCCAAGATTTTGTCAGGCCCAAGTCTCAGAAATCCACTCAAGTTCAGATCTCTATTTGCTTCCATCTAATTGAATCTTGCCAGACTAAAGCTATAACTTTCTAACCCAACAAATATCTTGGGAAATTCTAGGTTATGACTACCCGGAAACCTTTTCTTCCTACCATCCAATTCAGGATCTTCTTGTCTTGGCCCCTTTCTGCAGCATATTGCCTCCTCCCTTGGAAGCTAGTATGTAATATGCCAACATTCCCCCACTTCTTTAGCTGCACATTCCACCAGTGATTTGATGATTATATACTCATATTTTATTTTCACACACACACACACACGAAAAGAAAGAAAAAAGAAAGAAAATCCTTTTCTGAGACCTCTCTAGCTGTTTTCTCCAGATATATATGAGATATTTGATATTTTGGGTAGGAATATAGTTATTCATCAGCATGACATTTTGATTCCCCCCCCCAAAAAGATTACTCTTTCAATACCTATGCCAAAATAAACTGCATGGTAATTTGGAAACATATAACTTTTATCTTCCTCAATTAAATGACTAGGTTGATTGCATTTTTATAGAAGGTATACAGGTAGAACATTCAACAGTTCAGGTTTCCAATGTGTGGTTTCTAATTTTGGAATTTGGCAACATTTTACAAAAGATTAATCTCTGTGTAGAGAACACTAGGCCATTTATTCAACTTCTGAAAAAAAGAATACCAATTTAAATAGTCTATTCAAGAAGAAGATATCTTTCAGGTCTTGACTCTCTTTTCATTTCAGCTGCTTCTCAAGACATCTGGATTTTCTTGAACTTTGTCTTGGGTAAGAACAGATGTTTAGGATGCCATATCTGTCTGTGGGTCAGAGCTACAATACTAAGTTGGCCAATTTGTTCCAGACCATGTTTTTCAAAGCAGAAGTTTAGTGAAATACATTATCCTGAATTAAAGTTGCCAATTTACAGCCAGATTTTGGAAAGTACTCTTTCACATACTGGTTATTTACGTTCACTTGTCACTGTCTCATCTCCCAGTCAAACAGGAAATTAGAGGGAAACAACTAAATGTTGAAACCATTTTTGCATTGTTTGTTTCTATAAAGGTATGTTTGAAGATAATCTTGATGAAGTCATTAAGAAAAATGACAACTCAGTCCTGGGAAAGTAAAATCTCTAAGAACGCCAAAATAATCCCACAATAATTCTGTTTGGTATAAAAGGAGGCAGAGGGAAATTCTGGTAGACCTTCAAAGTTTTATTATTACAGCTTACAACAATAAAGTAGTATTCCTACATTCATGGCAATGTCTGTTTCCTGACCTGGCCTACCTTGAACTTCTGATAGTTTCTCATCAACAGGACAATTAGCTTGATTTCTTGTCATTTGCAGAATCTGCACATGAGAACTCTCGGCACTTCTCTCCTCAATGTTTCCCTTTCAAATAGTTTATGGACCTTCAAGCAGGAGTGGGATTCAAAAATGTTTACTACTGGTTCTGTGGGTGTAGCTTATTTGGTGGGTGTGGCTTGGTGGTCATGTGACTGGTGGGTGTGGCTTGGTGGTCATGCAACTGGGTGGGCATGGCCAACTCAATGTCACTCACATCAAGGGGTGCCTCACCTGGCCCTACGCCTCCTCGCCATTCCTTATGACCCAGCCTCAACTTACTATAGTTCTGTAAAAATGTTGTTCACCTTTTTTGACTTTATTATCTGCATACTATAGATGCTTTCATGGACCACTGAAAGGAGAAAATGGCTCACATGCTCTACCCAAGAGTGTGATAGGCAACAGACCTTTAAGGGGCTGCCAAAAAGAAAGGGTAACAATGTTTTTCCAAAGAAGCAGAATGCAAACAAGAAGCAATGAATGGAAACTGAAAAGAGAGAAGTAACCTAAAACTAAGGAGAAACTTCCTGATAGTGAGAACAATTAACCAGTGGAACTGCCTGTCTCCAGAAGTTCTGGGTGCTCAATCACTGGAAGTTTTTAAGNTTCTCTGAAATGGTATAGGGTTCCCCCCAAGGTCCCTTCTAAGTATTATCCTGACACCTTTCCCAGGATTTCTACTCAGAGTTTGGCATCCTCAGTTTTCTTGCCTGAGCTGGGGGTTGGACTAGAAGACCTTCAAGGTCCCTTTCAACTCTTGTTAAACACATGTGTATTTTATGCTCTGGACTATTGACATTGAATGCATGCAAACCCTGAAAAATATGTAGTAGCCTTAAGCAGAGTTCCCCAATCTCTAGGTGTAAGGACAGTGTAAAATATTAACACATGATAGATAATGGAACAATTAAAAATAATAGCACAGAGTTTTCTCTCTCTCTCTCTCTTCCTATTTTTTTCTTTCTTTCTCCCCCCTCTCTCTCTTACACACACACATACACACACAGAAAGCACTTAACAGACAAGCATTTTGGAAGCAGTTCCTTTAAAGTTCTCCAAGGCTAGAGTGGATTCCCCCACCCCCTCTGTCATTCCTTCTCACTCCAGACACTTTAACTCATACGGAAAGCAATACTTGCAGCATCCATGGGGAATCCTTGCAGACGTTTTTAAAGGACCTGCTGCTTCCAAAATGCATTTCTTTCAAGTTGCAAAACTGCTCCAAGGCTCGATTCACCCCCACCCCCTCTGTAAGACCGCACTCTTTCTCACTCCGGGTACTTTAACTCACATGGGCAAAGCGATACTTGCAGTATCCATGCCTTTCTTCCTTTCCCCCAGGGAGAAAGAGGACGTGGAGAATGGAAAACTAGGAGAGCAATCGCAATTGAGTGACCGGGCAACCAGGTTGGGGGGCATAGCCAGCCAGGGGTCACCACCAGTTCAGCGATCCATGCCAAATAACCATGACCAGTTTGCCCGAGTAGGTATGAACCAGTTGAATACCACCTCTGTTGCAGATCTTCCAGTGCACCATTGCTGCTACTTTGTCATGCGACTGCTTGTAGTCAATCTGTGCGATCTTGCAGCAGCTTACAAGGTGGTCCATTGTTTCCTCAGCTTCTTTGCATAGGCAGCACTTACTGTCCGTTACCGTCTTCTCAATATTGGCTTTGTATACATTTGTCATTGTCATTGTTATTGTTGTTGTTATTATTATTATAAACTTTTATTCATTAAACATGAAACTCAGTCAACTAAACATTTAAAAATGCATCACAAATATCATTGACTGATGGTTGATACAGATTGCTGCCAGCATCCTAGGTCTCAGCCAAGTACCTTCTTAAAATGCATGTTATTATTTTTATTATTGTTATTATTATTGTTGTTGTTATTATTATCTATTCATAACAACATGAAGTCACAGCTTCACAAAGCACACACTTACCGAACTGGCTGTTCCACTGATTGTTCCACTGATCTACTGCTTCTTCTGCTTCTTTGTACAATCTGCACTTTGAATGATTGGTTTTTCAATTCTGGCCTTAACTATATTAATTCAAATAGCTTCCTCCTGAGAAGCCAAAATCAAGCCTTCAATTTCTTTTTTTATTGTTCACTTGTAAGCTATTAATCTTTATCCATTTTTCTTTTCAATCTTTTGTAGAAATTAACCAAGTAATGCTTTTCCTTGCCAGCAATCTATTCATGTTTTTATTATATTATTTCAATGTTCACTTTTTGTTCATTGTTCATTGAGTAAATTCCAATTTTTAACTTACATCACTGCTTGTTCTTGGTTGTCTTTTACAATAATCAGCCAATGCATGTTTTTCTTCTTCAACAGCTTGTCTTCCATTTTTGTGGGGCACATATAATCTATCAATATCACCATGGGGAAGTAATGGATGATGAATAGCCATCACCTTCTTAATTTTTGGTCCAGACTGTCCAATTAACAATTCCAACAATGTATCATATCACAGATTTGGCCCAGGTGTCAATAGCTTTGATGGTGTTTACAATTTAGTTTTGTCTTTAGCAATTTTCTCCCACTCTTGATGTATTCTTTATTAATTACATTTTTAACTTGTTCATACTTGATATTACCTGACTATAAAATGCCCAGATGCTTTTAGATTTCATCGTGATGGCTCCTTGTGATTTTGGCCATTTGGCATTTCAATTTCATTATGTTTCTGATTTTACTCTGATTTATTGATATTATACTATATTTCTCTGGGCCAAATTCCATTCCAATATCTCTGTAGGAGATGGCTTGACAATCTACATGCAAAGTCTGATTGATGTTGTTGTTGTTGATGATGATGATTGCCTTCAATCAATGTTGACCTTGTCAAGCCCTTGCAGTTTCTGTGGCAACTTTTTTTAGAAGTGGTTTGCCTTGCCTAATTCCACAGGCTGAAGAGTGAGTGGACCAAAGTCATGCAGCTGACTTTGTGCCAAAGATGGGACTAAAATTGACAGCCTCTAGGCTGGCATCTTAACCACTACACCAAAGTGGGTCCCATTGTTATTATGAGCACATTGTTATAAATGTAAGCAATTTCTGATGTGAAAGATCCCCATCATGTTAACAATACTACATACTACAAAATTCCAAGCTTTTAAACACATCCAGATAGCTTTTAAAATCCCATAATACAGGAAGGGGGGGGGGAGGAGAGAGACAGAGAAAAAACAATAAGCAAGTGTGACTTGGCAGACCCTAAATAATGAAGGCCTCTAGCAGGCCCACTCTAGGGGCATCTCCTTTTTCCAGTGCTGAGGTTGGAATCAAATACAAGATGAGTAGAATGAGATCACCTTCTCCATTCCCCACAAATCCTTGTGAAGGCGCAGCCCCTGATACCAGTCAGTTTCTTAACAAACTCCAGACATGCCCATTGTCAAGAAGGGAGACATCTCTCAAACCCTCTTCATTTATTCTTTCTTCCAAACAATAATCACTTAATCTCACTCATTTGGGTATGGAGTCTGAAGAAAGCCAGTTGGAAAGGATTTGGATTTCTATTATGCCAGCTAAAAAATGATCTCTGTGTGCCTGTATGTGTGTGCTGGCGTACGGATGTGTATCCCTCCTTTTAAAAGGTGTAGAATTAGCCTTTAATAGATCTGGCAGACACTCTGGCTCTTGCTGCACAGGGGGACAAATAGTATGCGTTGTTCAGATCCAAAGGAACATTTTCATCACGGAGCACAATGTTTGCAAGCATGAGTCCAGAGACAGCTTTCTCCATCTGTAAATATGTCAAGAACAAATTGGCAGAGGCGATCTTCTGTGCAACTGGAATGCGCAGGAAATAGCTGGAACTATACTTATCCATAAAATAAACAGCTTAATTCCCACCGCCACCCCCAAAATGGCTCTTCTCGTGTCCTGCTCACCGTGGTGTGGATGGAAAGCTGCTTTCCACTCAACTTTTAAAGCAGAGCTCAAGTGTGTCATTAAGAAGAGGCTGCTCCCTCCCTCCGGCTAACCGCAGTCACCAGCAGAACCCTGGGTAACTGAAACCACTTCCCCAGCTGTTCCTCGACATACAGTCGAACAGGCCATGTAAAGTTCTGTTGAAATCCTGTCAGGGTTTGCCAATGAAATCTGGCTATTATACCTGGCAGGAATCCTAAATCCTTAAAATATCAGCTGCCCCTGCCTGAACAACTCCACTTTGCAGTGGGGTAGAAAAAACAAATACATCCTCCCTAAAGAACTGCCATGTCTTCCTACCATCGATGCCATGTCTTCCTACCATTTTTAAATGTATACAATTAAAATTGCAGAGAGGGCATGTGCATTTTAAGTCTCAAAACTGCATTGACCCCTGTTACAGGACTGCAGATCGCTCTGATGCACTTTTTAATAAGCAACCTACTTGTTTTATCCTTCCAACAAAACAGACCAGACATGGCAAGCTCCAATGAAAGTCAGTTCCCAGTTTATTCATCACACTAAACCATCACACAGCTGGATTTTGCCATGGTGCAGCATGGGAATCCAGCCACTGTGGGTTGGAAACCGCAGGTTGTGGCATAGCAGGGTTGTTATGGTTATTAATTGGCTGACTGGTTGGGGGATTAAGATAACACGATATGGAACAAACTATGGGTTAATTCAGAAGTGCTAACTTTTTTCAGCTCAAGAGCTTCAGCCCAAGCTTTGCGTAGCACATTAGAATAATAGCTTATGGTCGCTGCTGAGGTTTCCGTGTGCTTTGCATTCATTCTGAGGACACAGGTTGCAGTTTTCAAACATGCTCAGCCAACACAATTCAGAGCACACTGTGATTTCATCATAATTCTATTTTCTGCGAACCATATGGAATGTAGGGAAGCATTAACAGTTCATTTGCATCATTGTAGTTTCCCACAATTATTTGAGATTGAGGGAAGATAATTATAAGTTTTTTCATCTTAATATTTCCATGCAGATCTTCCATCCACACATCTTCCAAGCAGTTTGCAAAGCTAAAAAATTAAACATATAAACAACATCTATCTAAATAATATCCATTCCATGTGTATAGTTTTCTTTTCAAATATACCCAATAGCCAGTAAAGGCTGAATCAATCCTAGACTCCTGTCAAAATAAAACAGTTTCCTAGCAGCATATCTTCATAAAGACTTATGTGAAAATTCCAATTGTAGTGTTTGGGCGTTGAGATTGCATTATTTAAAATTAATCTCTACATTTGCTGATCTGAAGATATTATTTCTGCTTTCTGTATTGCCAGAAATATGTTAGCCCAGGCAAGAGACAGATCTGAGTTACCAGGGTCCTTTATGTTGCACCTTTTCTTCGGATCAAACAAAGACACTTGAGTTAAGCAAAAGGTTTTTGGGTTGTTCACATTGAAACTTCTAGAAGGTATCTCCAGTCAATGTGAAGAATTAAAGCATATCTACAAAGTTAAAATAGTCAATAAAATGTAAGATCTTAGTCATGATTAATTAACCAATACTAAAAATAACCTGATGCATCTCCTTGCCAAAGTACACATGCTCTTATGTTTACATATCTAAGTGTTATGATGGCTTTCGTAAGCAAATTATTTGTCCCACAAACAGGGATTTCCACTGGGGCATATTTAACTACTCCACTGTTAGCAGTTACCAGTTATACGTCAAGTCTGGCAAGAGGCACTTCTACTGATAACTCAGGAGATTCAGTTGCGTTTTCAACTTTGTCACTTGCCTCTACTTGTTTCTGTACCTCTGACCTTCAGCTGCCTATGTAGGCCACTCCAGCTTGTACAGATAGTCCTCAACATATACCCATTGAATTAGTGACTGTTTGAAGTGACAACAGCAGTGATCTTTGTCCATTTTGCACACTTACAACTGTTGCAGCATCCCTGTGGTCATAAGATCAAAATTCAGACTTTTGGCCACTGACTCATATTTATGATGGTTGCAGTTTCCCAGGATTCTGTGATCACTTTTTGTGACCTTCTGACAAGCAAAGTCAACAAGGAAGTCTATTGACTGGCGAGTGAGTGAGTCTATTTCTGGCCATTCACTTAACAGCTACATTGCGAACTTTACAACTGCAGTGCTTCACTTAACAACTGTGTCAAGAAAGGTTGTAAAATGGAGCAAAACTCACTTAACTGTCCTGCTTAGCAACAGAAATTTTGGGCTCAATTATGGTTGTAAGTTGAGGACTAGTTATACCTGCTGTTAGTTCTGAACACTTCTTCTCAAATTGGGTTTGAGAAGGCCCAACCCTGAACATGAGGTACAATCACAGCATCACTGGCCTTTGACTTTTTGCTACGTGAACCGTACTGAGAAATGCCAACAAAAATCATGTAAGTTTTTGATTCAAATATTACTCTTAAATATCCCTGAAACTTCAAACAAACTGTTCTGCCAATCCATTTGCAGCTCATTTAAATGGTGCTGATGCTACATGTCTTTTCAGGAATGCCAAAACTGTTCGTCTAAAAATTGTGGTCTCCTGTCACTTACTATTTGTTCTGGAACATCTGCTTTCCGCAGGAAGTCTCTTATTACATATCTGGTATGAGTGGTTTTTGTTGTTGAAGCTCCTGGAAACACCTTGAGTCACTTTTGAACATGCACCTATTAACACTGAAAAATATGATGCCTCTAATAGTGCGGTGATGTCTGAATTAATCCTTTGCCATATTAAGCAGACGGTTCTCACAGGAGAAATGGTATTGCTTTTAATAACTTTGGGACATGCTGGTAACATGAAAACCATTGCACATTGTTTGAACTGTAAGTCTATTTCTGGCCATGAAATAGCATAATGAATTATTGTCTCCTCCTTTACTATCCCAAAATAGGAAGTGGTTAGCTCTTCCAACACTCAAGTTTTTAACCCAGATGGTGTGGTGACCCTCAACCCCTACATCATACTGTTGCCATCAAGTATACATTCATCACAGCATATAAAACTCCAAGAACTGAGACATTTGTTAGGTACTTCTGTCATTCTGGAATAATAAGACAGTATTAAGTCTCTCTTTGTTTCTCTCTAAACTATCTCAGCTGTGACAGGAAGATTCTCAGTCCTTGTGAGAGAAAACATGTCAAAGGAAACTCCATCTAATGTTGATTTTTCAGACTGTTTATTCTACGAGGATCAAACAAAACCCATTGGCATTTGCATATTGAATGTCCTTTTGAATTCTGTCTTGTTTCTTCATTCTCCAAGGAATAAAAAGCCCAGTGCTGGATTAAAGCAGCTGCTCTAAGCAGAATCTCTTTTAAAGCATTGAAGATTGATAATGATGGCTGATGATCCATGATGAGAACAAACTGTCTTCTAAACCAGAGTTGGTTGAAATGCTGAAATCTTCAAATAGACCTTGGGGCTTCTAAGTCTACACATGATTCTTCTTTAAAATTGGAAATTGCTATGATGTGAAAGCTGTTAGGCATTCACTGCTCTCCTCTGCAATACAGAACACAACATATAGGTCAATGCCATATTGTAAGAATGATAAGCCACATTCAGTAGTATAAATGGATGACTATGTCCAAAGTCACTGTTTTATTTTGTAGAAAGTTGGTACCTACCATTCTAGAAGAATGAAATATTTTGAGAAATATTAACAAGGCACAAAATTATATTTCCCTGGATGAGAATTTGAGAAACATGCTTTTGGAGACAGAAAGCAGTCCCCAACTTTCTTGATGGCCTTCAGCAGATGTCAGCATTTAAGAGATAAACAGCTTATTGAGATCTAGGTAGCTCTATTTATAGGCAAAAATTCCCTGCAGCAAGGTCTGAACAAAGGTAGGATTAGCCCTCAGCCACAATAGGAATTGCCCAACAAACCCCTCCATTGCATTAGCAGACCAAGTTTCAATCAAGCTTGGCTCAGACAAGCCACAGAGCCAGCTATGACCCCTACAACAGCCAATAGAATACATGTTCTTGCACAGGAACAGAAAGCTCAAGTGCAAAGCCCAAGAGAAGGTATAAACCCCACCCATTCTCAACTCCATGTGGTCAGCTGCACCAGAAACACAAACATGTGCTTCTGTTCATCAATAAACAGACCCTTTTTCCAATCAGCCTCCAGCCTCCATTTTGTCTCCACGGCCTTTCTCCCAGCTTGGAACTGAGCCAGATGGATATTTCTTTCAACACTTTGCTTGTTTAAGTTCTTCTTTCCACTTCCATTACCTCCCCACTGGCAAAGTGTTTGAGAGGTAGATTCCCGATGGCTAAAATTGGAAGGGAAATGTTTTTAATAATTAACAAATAAAAAATCAATGTGGCCTGGGGTTGAGCCCTCCTCACTGACGGACCATAGATCGCAACTGTCCACGGCTATGGTCCGTGCTCTTTTGTTGGAGAGCCCCAATCATTGTGATTAGGGGCTGAAGCTGCCATGGAGGGGGGGTGGAGTAAGGGGAAGCTACAAGCCAGGATGACGGGAGCCGCATCTCCCCTCCTGGGCTTGGTCTTTCCCCCCCCCCACCGAAGATGACTGAAGCGGTGGTTTAAAATGGCCACTCCAAAGAGGAGGTGTCAGCTGGACTAAGATTTGTGCAGCAGGGAAGAAAGAGGTGAATAACATCTAAGCCGGGACAATTGGGCAAAACAACTATACAAAAGTACCCCGGGATTAAGGTAACATTGAACTTTTAAGAAAAGAAAAGTGAGCGGCGGAAATACAAAGGGACAGCAAAAAAATAGAAATAATTTTGGACAGCTAAGCAGGGTTCGAACCGGAAAGGAAGAAGCCGGACGAAAGACTTAATAAATTTGGGCACTAAATACTTCGGCAATAAACAGGCATAAAATAAAGCTGGAACTTAAGATTGTCAAAAAATAATAATAGTTAAAATTTACAAATTGGGAGACTGGATTGTGCTGGAATATTGATGTTCCAAAAATCCTAAATAATAAAATAGGTGCGGAAAAAAGCGTGAAGATTTGCATAATGAGAAGTGCCATCTTCTGACAAAAACTTAAACTCAATCAAAAGGTTAAATCATCCTGTTTGTATGAACTCATGTCGATTATAATGTTAAAGAAATATTGAAATAAGCTAGAATTTTAGAAAGCTGAAACATGGAACCCAGATTAAAGAAAGAAGCAAGGACGAGAGAACTGCATGTGGATTGATTGATAGTTTTGTATAGACCCTGGGTTGGACCAATGAGAAACTTAGAAAAGTTGAAGAAGAAAGAAGGAAAGTAAGAAGTTGTTTTGTGGATGATTATAAAATATAAGAGTTAGTAATTGATGATATCTCTTTGGAATTTCTCTTTGGAATTAAAAATGAACTTAAAAATATAAGAGAATTTACTGACAGGAAAGAGGCGAATCACTTTGCCTTCTGTGTTATTTAGAAGAAAATGGAAAGGGGCGATGAAGAACAAGAAGA
>BHFT01041509.1:0-30904 GCA_004320025.1 Laticauda laticaudata
TCAGAAATAAATATAAGTGAAGTGTAAGACTTGTTATATCAAGGTCTGTAAAGTTAACTGTAGTGCTTTCTGCTCTTGTTTCTTCCCAACCAAAACTTACCTTAACTTGTTATATTGCTTTACCCTTCTAGAGTCGGTTGGGGTGCTTAGGCACCCCAATGTGTTTCATCCTTTCTATTGTTCTTTATTTTCTTTTGTGTACCTATTTATGTTATCATAACTGTTGTGGCCCGCTTCGAGCCTATGCTGTCAGAGGAAGAGGACCTGGAAGATGAGGAGGAGGAACTGGGAATGCCTTCCTCCCCAGGACCTTCCTCTCTGGCAGTGCCTTCCTCCTCAGGACCTTCCTCCCTGGTAATGCCTCAGGTTCCATCAGACAACCGAGAGGAACAGGTTGAGATTAATCAGGTGGAAGGCAACAGCCCCTGACAGGGAGTAAAGAGGAAGAATGTTGGCTCGATCCTAAGCACTGTCATAGGGAGAAATGTGAGCAGCAATGTAGGAGGTGAGGGAGGGTCGGAGAGTGAGGTGAGTCATTGAGCCACACCCCACAGGGGATAAAAGTGGGTGTGTTATCTCCTGAAACTTTGTACAGGACAAAGTTTAACCTTACTTCAGATTTTCTTTGTGGACTGCTTTGATTTTTTTTTTTTTTGATTTTCTGTGAGTAAAAATTTATTTACTATCAGTTCGGACTTGGCAGGCAGGACGTGTTGGAATGCCAAGAATATAATCAGTTCCAAAGAATTAACTCTGTGAAGTCCCAGCCAGCTTGCCTGCCTATGTTTGTGTGAGTTTGTATTCTTTCATATTTTGGGAAAGAGGAAAAGCGAAACAGAACACATAACTATGTATATACTTATACCTATCATCTTGTAAGCGATTGACAGATCAAAATAAATAAATAAATAAAATAAAATAAAACTGGAAAGCCAGTTTAGTCTAGTGGTTAAGGCACTCGGGTAGAAAACAAGAGACTGTGAGTTCAAGTCTTTCCTTGGACATGAAAGCCAACTGGGTGACTTCACTCACTCTCTTTTAGTCCAATTAATCTCACAGGGTTGTTGGTGTGGGAAAAATAGGAAGAGGAAGATGTTTTCGCATGTTTGCTACCTTGAGTGATTTTTAAAAATTATAAAGGGAGAATGTAAACAAAAAAATGCTACTTTTAGAAACTTTCATCACTGTAGTCCTGGAAAAACAGTCTTTGTTTGTATATAACAATGGTTGTCCATACCTATTTTACCTTTTTATGATTATACTTGAATTTGAGATTTTAAGAACTAAGTTTGTTTATTTTTGATAATCAGAAAAGAGAATTTCTGATTATACCAATCATACATTATTGACAGATTGCTTCTATACCACTGCAGAGGTTGTACTTATTAATGACAATAAAACTATAAACCAATACTTACATGCAGGGAGAGGGTTGAAGAGATAGTTTACTTTGAATGTATGAAAATAAAATAGTATTGTCCAAATGACCTCAAAATATATCAGAACTAGGTAAGGCAAGGAATATTTATCAAATATTGATGGTTCCATGAAAAGATTAGAAGCAGCTTGTATACACTGATGATAAATTCATAAAGATGTGCATCATTTTTCTCAAATTGATTGACCTATGATACAAATTTCATAATGAACCAAGTATCCAATGGTGAGGAACTTTGGAAACCATCTCTCAGTACACACAAAGAGCAAATCTTAAAAAAGCTGATTTATCTGTTGGTCCTCTTTTAGAGAAAGGTAAATGTAGAAGAAATCTTCTAGGTATGCAGGGAGGTACATACACAAACATGTGCATGAAAGCCTATGTATTTTGCCCCCTTTTTATTAAGCTATTCATGGTCTCATGGTCAAGTTACTCCATATATGGCATGAACAGAAAGTGAAATAAGGAGTCACTAATAAATATATGTTAACAATAATACTTTTAATTCTTTGTGTAGTGGTAACCTAGGATCTGAATGAATGCATGGTGATTTTATGGAATTTTCTTATGACCCAGGGCACAGAAACAAAGATGACTATGTTCTTGCTGTCTCTTTACCTGTCAAAATGTGACATAGGGGAAGCAGTAAATGGATGGTTGATTGGCACTGAAGAAAAACAAAAGGAAAGCATTTCTCTAATTCATGCTTTGTATGCCAGGTGGAATCTACCAGTTATAGTTATAGCCTTGAGTTGATTGATGCCTGAGTTCCCTCTATTCCTAATTAAAAAGCCTTTTTATTTTCTTGCCAGTTTATAACTTCCATTAAGGATAATGGGAATTATGCAAGTGCAGCGACCTGAGAATGGGCTCCCAAGGAATTGTGTAAATATTTTACAACTGACTGGCTATTGCCAACTAACTGAGCAATGGTGATACTCTGTTTTTTTCCATAGGGAAAAGCGTCAGTTACACAACAGTTACTTATAGGCTTGACTACTTCATAATGTGGAACACTTTTTTTAATTAAGCTTATCATACCAAATAAAAGCCTGAGAAGGCATCTTATTCTATACTGATAACTACAATAACCACAAATACTTTGCATAGGATAGATAAATCCTTGTGATAAATGTAAAGATTAGGTAAGCAGTCTATAAATTGTTAAATCCTGTGCATAAGGAGGAGTCCAAATCTTTAAAAATATGGCAGAAGATTATCAGTTTTACTTATGTACTGAAGGATAATAAATGACAGAAACATGGGCATTTTAAAATAAACTATGCATATTTCATTCAATTAAATTCCATGCAATTTAATATCAGGAAAATTAAGTAGCCCTGAACATTTAGGCATCATATTATTGTCTGATAAATGATGTGGTATTGTTGTTGTTACTGTTTTGCATTTATGACAACTGATTGTTTTAAATGGAAGAGAAAATTCAAAGCTTCTACTGCACAGAAATTGTGGTGATAACCAACCATGCACAACAAAGTGGCAAATATCTAATACATGTTTGCACAAGATTTAAACATTTTCCTTTGAATTGTCTTGCTGCCCAATAAAACAGAGTAGAGCAGCCTTACAGTTATTAAATCTTTTCTTAGCTGGAAAATTAGTGTCAAATTGCATAAGCCCATAAAGTATGTTGGCATGAGATAGTCTCATTAATTCTATGGCTAAAGGTAGGCTCTCAAACAGCAGGTTTTCTCATTCCCATTTTTATTTTAATCAGCTAAAATAATGAGCTGGGTTTTGAGTTGCTTAACCAAGGCCAAAGAAGAAGAAAACCGAATCAGCTTAAAAAATCAGTCCTGGATTTAATAGTCTACAACAAAACACTAAGCAGGTCAGCTTCATGGTTCAGCAAGTCCTAAAAGCTTTGCCAGCTTCTCAACAGCTTATCAGTAGTCAGTATACAAGAGCTTCCAATGAGCTCTGATTTACAGCACTGAAGGGGGTTGCAGTGAAAATGAAGGGCAAAGACCAGAGTGTACTTCATATATGCTTTCTTTAAAAAATAAGAAGAAATTGATTCCAATCTAAATTGATTCCAATCTTGTGCTAGAGATATCTGGCATTTCACATTGACATAAACAGGTCACAGCTCCTCTGCTTCATGGAAGACCAGCTTGGCAGCAATCTGGTTTGTTTTTTCTGGGTCAGTGTCTGCCTTTATCTTGTTAAGCCTGCTAATTGAACACAAAACCATGTGATACAAATGAGACAAATGAGGTGACCAGACTGGCAAGGGGGAAGGGAATGAATGAATGAAGTCACATTAAGTGAAAGATATTTTCTTTCTTCGAACACACAAATATAGTTTGCCTATGCTGATACATCAGAGAATTTTAAAATCAGCTACTAGCTATTCACTTAATATACTTGTCATAGAAAAAGAAGAAAGTAAAGAAATTGTTACTTAATCCATATTTGCACAAATTCTTGGAAGTATACTGATTTCACAAGAAAAAGAATTGTTTCTAACATCTTCAAATATAATGTCTCCATTTATATTAAACACAGTGGTCATAGTAAACAATAGGTTTTTCTATTTCACTTTAAAATGGACTCTTTAACTTTCTCTTCAAAGAAAACTTCTGCATAACCACACAAAATTGCATACTAAAGTGTAAACGTTTATTGCATTCAGTAATGTTGCTGTTTAATTTGCTCTGTGAATATAGTTGCAATGAAAGAATACATATATTTTCATTTGATGCATCCAATCACATTTAAATTTTGTACAATATGCAAGACTGAATTACTGAATAGTTTATAAAGCTTGATTTTATTCCCCTTTATCTTACAATCATCTGATACAACTTTGTAATGACTATTTAAGTGATAAATTGCTCAGTTAGCTTTCCCCTTCTCATCCTGGTTATTAAATTGTGATTGTTTAGATATGCTGTTTTTGACCACAAAAAACTACTGTATTTCTATTTGTGAAAAAGACTGAAAACTAAAAGGAATTCCCTGTTTAAAGAACAAGGAAGCTATGTTTGTAATCTTCCCTTCGACTTACAGTCTTCCATGGTGTATTATTATATTATTATTATATTATATTAATATAAATATAATATTATCCCAGATCAAAATTTTCAGAAAGTTAATGAGAGAAGGAGGCAGATATAAAAATAGTTTCTCTTCTCTTTTTTCAAAAATTAAAACTGTCTTGATGGCATGTCTAAATTCAATCACATAGGTATAATTCTTTTTAGTCCTATGTGTTTTGCTTCACCAAAAATAGTTTAATAAGTTTATTGTGATTGCACATGAATTTTTTTAACCATAATAAGAACAACAACTTCCTATCCCAGGTCTTTGGGAAGGACTCCATGGGTGGATAGAACTGCCAAATCTAGTCTTAAATTCTGGCTGACTAGGTGACCAACTATAACAATAATAGGCATGTCATTTCAAAAAAATATTGGTTGACACTTTAATAATCTGCAAAGTGCAAAAGGCCACAGCAGATGTGACTTCATATTATTGTGAACAGATAATAATGTCTACTTTTATTTGCAGGTCTTTTTATTGTTATTTTCTCCAGGTATTTCTCTTCTCTTCTGTTGTCTCCAGGTACTGCAATATCCACTGCCTAGACATTTTTGTGTTTCTTATTGACAATTATTAAGTCTGGGATGTTATGTGGCAGATGCTTGACTTCAGATGCCAAATCCAGTCTAAACATCTGGCTGACTGTGGGACAAACCATCATAATAGTACAAAAGACCACACTGCTTGAATCAGTACATACAGCTAATACATAATAACATTCTGGGGGAAGAATTCAATGCATGTGAAGGTCAATAACATCTAAAGGATTTGCAGCTGTTATTTTACATTGTTGTACATATAATAATAATCTCAATTTCTTGCTGTTGCATTGTGTAAAAAGGATCATGATTTAAATTGACATTGGCAAATCAGAGGCTTGTAAAACCCATTAAACTGAATGATATAAAATTGAGTTTCTTTTTTTTCTGACTGCTTCTGAATTTGCCTTTTTTATATATAAATGGTTAAGTTACAGTAAAAATAATCCATGCCAAGTCAGTGTCAGCTTTTTATTTGTTCCTATCTCTCACATATTTGTTATTAGCATAAGAAATTCTGCTTATGCCAGAGCCAACCATGCTTGAAATTTCTGAATTAATGGATTTGATTTCCTCTCAAGACAAACCGTCAGCTTTACTGTAATGGAAATAGAGATCATTGATAACACAAATAAAAAGCTTGCATGCAGATACAGTGCTGATGTGGTAACTGAAGTGAACAATTACGAGATTGCTACTAGGTACAAAAGAAATACCATGGCAATGAAGTAATGTCATTCTTAAGAGTAGCCATTCTGTGAAAGTGCAAAGCTGTAGTTGTCATTTCCTATGCAATAGAAGTGAATTGCTGCCATCTTCATTTAGGCTGCCTGGCAACACCCTGCTAATATTAGGAAAGTTTGAGAACTGTGACTTTTGGAAACTTTTCACTTTGAAGAGAACAAATAAGTGGAGCTTTGTTATGTATATAACCAAAATATTTGAGATATCGCCTGGAAAAATTGTTCCCTGGATGACACACAATGGAAATGTGTTAGTTTAACATCGTATAATGTTAACATTTCATAAAAGTTATGAGCCAGTTGGTATATTAAATATATAGTAATAGCAACATTTTCTTCTTTCAGGAGAATGACTGCTTCTACTCTGCATATTTTTTTTTATCATTTGTTTATTTCCCTCACATCTGCAAGGATAAGCTGTATCCAGGAAAGGAAACTCACAAGACAGATGTAAAATTCAAATGCTTGTTAGTTTTATCTCTCCCATAGAAAGTTTCCTCTATAAAGGAAAACAATCTCTCTTTTCCAATTATAGCAAAATGCAGCAAGTGTCTTGTGCATCTGATATTCTATCATGTATTCTAATAAAGACAAATGTACATAATTTATCCAGTGTATATCGCATCCATGTCACATTACCTCCCTGAAAAATATTCATTAGCATCTAATTAGCATCCCATAATTGTGGTTGTACTCTAAACAATATCACTGATATCGATACTTTCACAAAGCTGAGCAATCCTGGCAGTTCTAACCACCTGATTGACTTTAAATATTAAAATGAATGTATATACATAAATCTATAACTTATCCTATATTTTGCCATATTTTTAATGTCTGTTTTCCATCATATATGACACTTGAATAGCCTGAAAGTGACCTAGTTTATAATTTTCTTGCCTATTTCTTTGGTACATGTTCATTCAAATACATTGTATTCTGTTGACACTAATGTATCTAGTTTTAGGAAGTGTGAAAAGTGGACATGTGTGCTTGTGTAAATATTTTTGTATAAAGTATGATGTGTAAAACACTTACTCAAATGATCCACTTCTAGACTGTATGTTAAACTGCAAGGTTTTGAACACATTGTACATTTGGAGAACTGATAAATTTTGAAAAATACAGCTCTAGAAGGAGAATTTAGTTCTCCCATGCACAAGCTCTAGACAGAAAGTTATCCAAATTAGATTACCACCATGGCATTCTGATCTTTAATCTACATAACCAAGATCATGAAGATAAGACTGATAAATTCATGATCCCTACACATTGAAATATCTTCCCTGGTTTAGATTGATCTTAAACCTGTTGGCCTGTCCCAAAGACAGCTGCATTCCCAGGCATGGAAGCCAAAATATTAGTTAGAGCCCATGATATGGTTATGCTTGTTGCGTTATCTTGGCTGCCAATTATGTATGTATTTCTTTGTGTGTTGTGTTTGTTGTTTGCTATACAGAGTCATTATGATGATATGGGCAGTCATATAAATTGACATAAATACATAAAGTTCTGAATGATATTCTTAGTCACCTAGAGTCATTATAATGAATATGACAAGCCATATACATTGAAATTGATACAGTTTAGATTGATAAAACCATTCTGAAATTGTGATTAAAGTGGGAGAGAGGAAATGCAGATTCTAATCTGTCCTCAGCTGCAGAAGATCACTGGGTGGCTTTTGGACCAGATGAAAATAGAAGAGGTACCAATTAGATTTTAATGCTCACTGAAAGAAATTGGAATGCAAATCTGAAAAGTAATATATAAATAAAGCAGAGTATATACAAGAACTGTAGTCCAACACAGGTTCCATCATTACCATTTTTACATATAAGCAAGATTATCTCTTGTGTCTTGTGTTAATAGCTTTGTGTCTTTTTTTTTCTCCATGCAGACCATCAATACTTGAGCAATCTGGATAATCAGTCTCTTTCCCAGAATCACTAGGCCAACCTGTATTGTACAAAGCAGTCTGTTTACAAATGCCATTTAATTTATTGCATTCTCACTAAGATTTTACTGCTTTCTTCACACTGTCACACTTTACAAATACACTATCACAGACTATAGCATGTAGAGAAGTTGTTGAATCTCCAAATGTTTTGAAGCCTTTCTCCTTTCAGCCCCATGTCCTTAAAACAAGTTAGCACCTGACCACATCTCCATCTGCCAATGTATTTATTACCTTATTTACAGGCTTTGAAAAAAAAGAAAGCAAATGTTTAAACAGATGATGTGTAGCTATGGAATCAAGAGCACATTTAATCCCTGAAGGATAATAAATGTGTAACAGAAAGATTTACATCTCCCTATCTTACCAAACTCTGACATGGTGGCTGCTGACACATAAATGCTCTTCTCCCCATCCCCCAACTTGACAGAGTAATAAAAATCTCATTATCTCTGAATAGGCAGCAATTTTGTTATCTAATCCTTTTACCAAAAGGTTAGTTAATTAATCAGAAACAAATTGTGATTATTATTTCAATAGAATTAGAAAGACAAATCGCCAGTGTCAGCTAAAGAGGGCAGGCCTGTGGTTTCACTTTCTTCATTTGCATACTGGGACAATGAGTGTCAGATTGAGAAGCATCCAATGAGCAAACAGCCCCAGGAAGAGAAGGCAGCAGATGGTTTTCCCTGGTCCTACTAGCCTTTCCTCTTCTCTAATGCCATTGATCCCATTACTTTCCTGAATCCGTTACCAGGGTAACTGTTAAATTGCTGTGAAAGGCATGGTAATAAAGTCACACTGGCAATGAAAGCGGCAGAATTTTCCTGTTCACTGAACTTTTCAACTCATCAATACTCACTTTATGGTGAAATTCACCAGCACATACAGGTCAGCAACAAGGATTGTTCTACAAGGCCTGAAAAGGAAACTAAAGTTCATGTAAACATGTGAAAGATATAATTAAGAAGCTGGACTCGGGAAGGCACAAAGAGCATGTCCCTTCCAATTTTGCAGAGTACATCAGGGGGCAATTGCTGCTCCTTTTTCAAAAACCTGTAATGTTCCACAGAGGAAAAAAAATAAAGACTTATTTCCTATATATGATTTAATTTTATTGTGAAGATTCTGGTTGGGAAACAACAGTAAAAAACAATAAAAATGGTATTAAAAAACTGTGCAAATTGGACATTAGTTTGTCTGTGATATTTATATGGTTGCCCATCTCAGATAACATGACTGAATGGCAAACTATATTTAAAAATACACTAGAAACAATATAATAAAATTCTAAACAAAACAAATAGCAACTGGGAAAGGACCAAGCTACAGCAATAATTAATATAACCATACAACAGACTCTTCTACACTTCCAGGGCCTCAGACTTGATGACAAAATCAGGTTCTCAAGCAAAAGGTCAGCAAGTTGAGACCAGTTTGATCTTGATCAAAACTATAAACACCCATAGCTACCCATGTTATTGTATTTTGCACCAGCTGAAGCTTGCAAATACTTTATAGTCCAAGTGGCTAAAGCATGAGTGACCATGAGCAGAGCCTCCCAATCTAGGAACAATCACAAATGGCATACAACACGTAGTGTGAAGCCCCTCTTAACCATAGCTTCTCCCTTTTTCTAGCAGAAGCTGTGGATCCAGGAGGATCTCCAAATTGTAACTCTATTCTGAACTAGAGATAGAAGGTCTCTAAAACCAGGGGCTTCTAAAGCCCAGAACCTCTTGGTCTTGCTAAATGATCTCTCTCAACATTACCATAAGTCATGCAGCAAAATTTCCCTTCTTGACCTTGAAAAAAATTCAAGAAGATGGTTTTAAAGTAAACAAATATTATTATTTTGATTTCAATAGGTATTGGTATATTTGTTCTTTCTTTTACACCTTATCTAAATGTACAATATTCCTTTCTCTTTCTGTTTCAAACTATTTTGAAAGCATTTGAGTTCATTCTTCTTTACCACATTCCAAGCTATTATTTTACACTGACTTTGAAACAACATTTCATTATGGTTTTGTAAATCATTTAGCTGAAACCAGCTTTTGGAATGCACTGAAGTCCAACTTAGAAAAAAATGGCTGATATGATATTTGCTCTTCTCAGTCTGAAATGTCCTTCAGATATTTTCTTGCAGTTGAGGCAATTATAGGTTTTCGTATTTCAAAAAAAAAAAGAAATGTTGAGGAGAGTTTAAACAGAAGCATTATTTTTCTCAGAAGGGCAAATTAACA
Source organism: Laticauda laticaudata (assembly GCA_004320025.1). Classification (NCBI taxonomy): domain Eukaryota; kingdom Metazoa; phylum Chordata; class Lepidosauria; order Squamata; family Elapidae; genus Laticauda; species Laticauda laticaudata. Next base: position 9,990 of record BHFT01041509.1, read on the forward strand.
AATGGTATTAATATATGGTTAATAATGGAAGCTATTATGAGATTGGATTCAATCCATCAGTGGTTTGACAAAGAAAGGGCTAACAAAAAGGAAATAATTCTCCTGTGTTTCCCCCAAAAGGACAGGGATGACTGTTATCCTGTTTTCACAAAAGGAAGCTTTCCTTAATAAAAGAAATATGTGTAAGACAAATTCAGGAAGTGGACTTTTGCCTTCTGGGGAATGAAGATAAGGGAGCTGTAGCTCATGAAAGCATACCCCTTTTTTCCTTGGCTTCTACACAATACAAGATGTCTTCTCATGCAAAAGATTCCCCAGATATAATCAAGGTAAATGCAACAGGAGATTTATCTTAATAAGTATGGTCAATTAGAATATGTGTAATGAACTTTTAAAAGACTATAGAATGGATAGAGTCTATTTCATTAGAAAACAAAGCAAACAAATAAAACCAGCATGGATTAATGAAGTGTAATTTAATTAAATTAAGCAACATGTTATCAGAGATGAGGCCAGTGAATATATATTATTATATTTTATATTTTAATTATATTTTATATTATTATTATATTATTACAGGGGTGAAGTTGATCAGATGATCCTTTACATTCCATTGCAGCTCCTGCAATTCTTAAAGCCCCTGTCCCACTGCACCAACGGATGCAGAGGATGTAAAATGTTAAAAAACGTTGGAAAACGCTATGCATCCGTTGTGTACTCATTGCATACGTGTTTCATATGCTCTATCCTTTGAGCATCCATCCACTGAGATTTCATCCGCTCAAGAAGTTTTGAGCTGCACAAAACTTTGTCAATGGATGAACTTTCCGCTGTGTACGATGTAAATCTGTGACATCTGAGCAACAAACATTCTATGTCCGTTTATCATCCATTAAAACATCCGCTGTATCCTCTATGCATCCTCTGGGCATCCCTCAACTCACATCCACTGCAGCTGAAAACGGAAAGAGGGAGGAAACAAAAGGACATGGAACGTCTACACAGCGTTAGTAGCACGGAAATAGAAAGGATGAGCAGTGAACGGTTTGCATCCTATATACATCCTCTAGGCTTCCTATGAACATCCGTTTAAATCCCCTACCCACGTCTGTTCTTTTCCTTTCTTTTCCATTCTGTTTATGCAAATTTTTGCCACTTTTTGGAGCAGCTGACAACGGATGGAGCACCCCCCGAAATTTTGCTCATCGGCTGTGTCCTTTTTGCATACGTTTTGCATCCGTCGGCCAGTGGGACATAGCCTTAAGGCTCAACTTTCTCTGAGCAATACTCTTCTTTTTGCGGCCCTGCAACTTTGTCTTTTAAAGGTTAACCAAAAACATTTGATACCTTTTTGTGGCTCAAAAAGGTATGATAGGTGGACAAAGCTTATCTTTCTTCTACTCCTCAAGATAAGAGAAGAAGCATCTTGCCTCAAGGTTTTTATAGAAGGCCATAGGCATCTGCAAAGGAGGACAAATGGGAAAAACACATGACAGTATGAAAGGGTAGATTTTTATTATTTTCTCATTGCTGTGGTTTGGTTTGGGCATAAGAAGAAGGCAGTTTGGACTTGACTTGGAAAGAAGGTAAAGAGAATTGCTTGCTGTAAATATTAGTTTCCAATGAAATTTGATAGCAATGGATTTGTTGGTATGCTTATGCTATGAATCCACATCAGTTGCCTCTATATCTAAATAAATATAACAGTATTGAAAGATTCATGAGCTGTAATTCATGCTTATGTTTAAAATGGAATTCATCTTTGGGAATCTGTGTTTTTAATTTTTCATGCAGGCACTGGGGCTCTTCTGATGCTTAGGAGTTCCCCACGGGCATAATCAAATTAGCTATTCTGTGAACAGAAAAATGGATGAGACTGAACTTCATCTAATGCTTATAGCTTGATATCTGAATTACCCTTAGATCTGAACTTCAATAAAACTTTCGGGCTTACTTCCCTATATTTTCTTTTTATCACTTCTTTATTTCTTAGCTGACCTGATTCTCTTTTAAGTATATGTTTTTCAGAAAGCAGTATGCAGGTTCTATGCAGCCTATTAAATTAGTAAAAAGAAATACAAGAAGTCTTCAACTTACAACCACAATTAAGCCCAAAATTGATGTTGCTAAGTGAGAAATTTGTTAAGTTTTGCCCCATTTTATGACTTTTCTTGCCATGGTGAATCACTGCAGTTCTTAAATTAGTGACACCGTTATTAAGTGAATCTTGTTTCCCCATTGACTTTGCTTGTCAGAAGGCTGCAAAAAGGGACACTGCAACCATCATAAATGTGAACCAGTGGTCAAGCATCCAAATGTAAATCACATGACCATGAGGTTGCTGCAAAGGTCATAAGTGCGCAAAATGTTCATAAATCACTTTTTTCAATGCCATGGTAATTTCGAATGGTCACTAAGTAAACTGTTGTAAGTTGAGGACTTCCTGTACATCAACATGCCAGTTATATAGTAATGTGATAAACAAGTGAGAGATGGGTAGTGATACTGCTCCAGTCTATTAATTGTCAGATTGATCCAGACAGAAGGAAGAATGGAAGAAGTGCTCCAAGCCACTTTGTTCCGGTGAAAAGAGGACTCTGCATTTGTGTGGCACATCTGCCAAAGTCCCTTTGTCCAGTTTAAAGAAATGTAACAGCACCAATCTGACAATTTTAAAGAAAGGGGTTTCTTCAATCTGAAGAGCTGCTTTGAAAAGTATTTCAAGTGAAATTTGATCAGAGCAAAATAACCCATCAAAAACCGGTTTTAGGTTTACAATGTATCTGCCTCCTTCAACATATATGAATATATCAACATCCTGATATGCTGAACCACTAGTCCTGTTTTCCTACCCAGAATTATTTCCTGGTAATGGGAATTGTATTCCAATACCTCTAAAGCAGGGGTGTCAAACTCAAGGCCCATCTCGCAGGGTGCTTAAATCTGGCCCATGGGACTGACCTACAAATATCAAAGGACTAGACTGCAGTGTCTCTGCTGGCCAAAACAGGATATGCGGAGTCCTCACCAGCCTCCAGCAGCACTCTGCTGGTCAAAAACAGGTGGTTGTGTGTGCAGCCCATTTTTATCTGGCAGAGTGCTTCTGAAGGCTGGGGAGCAGTGGTGGGATTCAAATTTTTTTATTACTGATTCTGTAGGTGAGGCTTGGTGGGCGTGGCAGGGGAAGGATACTGTAAAATCTCCAGTCAGAGGTGGTATTTGCTGGTTCCCCAAACTACTCAAAATTTCCACTACCAGTTCTTCAGACCTGGTCAGAACCTGCAGAATACCACCTCTGCTAGGAGGCCGAATATGGGTCATGCAGGGGCCTTGCAGGATCTCCACGTGGCCCATTTTTGTCTGGGAGAGTGCTGCAGGAGGTTATAGAGATGGAAAATGAGGTGCAGGAAGGGCTATACATGGCCTGCCATGCCCCGTTTTGGCTGGCAAAGTGCTGCAGGAGGCATCCATCCCATCTAACCCTCCCCTGCTCCCCATCCACCTCCCACTGGCTCATGGAAAAAAACACCAATGCTGATCTGGCCCTCGAAGAAATCCAATTTGACACCCCTGCTCTAAAGGTTTGTCAGCTTGAGAAATGTACTATAGTAAGTTTCATATTTGACATAAATATCAGTTTGAGAAATATATGGTTTGCAATCATGTAAGTACTTTATAAAATAATAAAATGCTGGTGGAATACAAATATACAGCAGGCAGAAGTGCAACCAATTCTAGTTAATTATTTCAATAAATATTCATGGAATATTTTTGCTGTGTTTGTTCAGTCTTAGAATTCACATAACAGGAATTTAGGCTGGATAAGAGTTCATGGCATAATTAATATGCAATAGATTTTCAGCTGGCTTAAAAGCTATCACTGATTTCAGTTAATAGCAGAACTTTTCCTTCTGCTTAAAACAATACAGCCTGCTTATGTGCTTAACTCCTTAACCACTGAGTCCTCTTGCTCATTATATTCTCTTCCAGAAATAGAACTTTAAAAGCAGGTTTTTACAGAAGTATTCTGGCTATATAATAGCTCCTGTCCTTCTGTTGCAAACTGAAAGCAATAAATTAAAGTGTGGGTGGACTGTAAGAACAATCTAATATTCAGTAAAACTTCCAGGTGTTGTAATCTTTTTAGAATTTGTAGATTTGTAGCAAACAGTGATTGATTTTGAAAATGTACACATCCCTGACTCCATACTGAAGTAGAAGGCTAGCTAGGCAATGAATTGTTATTGTGTGTGTTTTTATAGTACATTGGTTTTTAATTGTATGTGAGTACCCCAGAATCATAGAGACGGGCAACTATATAAATTGACATAATAAACAAATTATGTAAGAAATTTGTGCTTTAATTTACACAATATATGCTAAAATATATTTGGCTAAACACTATGTTGTAAAGGCCAGGATCTTGACTTAAAGTTGGTCCTTGAAAAGAGGTCTTGCTCATGGTAACTCATGCCTCTGTCATCTTCCATTTGGAGTACTGCAATGTGCTCTACAATTCCTTAAAGATGTTCTGAAAACTTTAACTGGTCCAGAATGCACACAAAATAATGGGGGGGAGGGGGGCCTAACTCCTTTGTTCTGTGAGCTGCACTGGCTTTCAGTTTCTTTCTGGGTGTAATTCAAAGTGCTGATCATTGTCTTTAAAGACCTACATGGGACAGAGCCAGTGATATGTGGGATTACCTTTCCTTCAGGACATCTACCCATCCAAACAAATCATTGATTACCAGTTTGCTTCCAAACCCAATTCAAGATTTACCCAAGCCCTACATGGCATGAGCCTATGTATCCAAAGAACTGTCTCTCCCCAAATGGGATAAGCCCACTCCACTCGTATCACCAGTATCCCACCTACTAAGGAATCGAAACAGGCAGGATCAAAGCAAAAAATATTTTCCATTGTGACCCTATCTCTGTGGGTCATTCTACCACTGAAGCTGAGAACTACCCCCTCCCTTTTGGCCTTCTGTATTGGTATTAAAACCTGGCTTTGACAATTGGCCTGAGCATCCATCCAAGTGGGGCAATCATTTCTGGAGGTGGCTGATGAAGTAAGAAGACTTTATCTCAATCCCATCTATCTCTTAGCTTACTTAGTTTTGGTTTTGGTACAATTTTTAAGAGTATTATAATCTATATAGTTTTTAATGTTTTAATGTTTTAAAAGATTAACAAAGTTGGAAGGAACCTTGTAGGTTTTCTAGTCCAACCTCACCCCCAAGCAAAAGACCCTACACCATTTCTGACAAATAGCAGTCCAGTCTCTTCTTGAAAGCTTCCAGTGATGAAGCTCCCACAGCTTCTAAAGGCAAGCTGTTCCATTGGTTGATTTTCACTGTCAGAAATTTTTTCCTTATTTCTATGTTGAATATCTCCTTGATCAGTTTCCATTCATTATTCCTTGTCAGGTGCTTTGGAAAATAGCTTAACTCTCTTCTTTCTGTGGCAGCTCCTCAAATATTGGAACACTGCTATCATATCTCTCCTGGTCCTTATCTTCACTAGACTAACCATGCCAACTACTTGCAACTGTTCATTGTATGTTTTAGCCATTGTATGTTTTAATTATTTTTTACTTATTTTATAATTTGCAAGTTGCACAGAATCACAGGGAGATGGGTGGCATAAAAGTTTTAACAAATAAATAAAAAATATAAAGCGGTTAGTCTTCTAGACTTGTTTCCTAAATATTGCCATCTGATGGGAGCTAGGAAGCATGCTTTTTCTATGGCAGCCTACTCTGCCCCATGAAGTTAGGAAGGCCTCTATCTTCCTAGTTTTCTGTTGAGTTTTGAAGATCTGGCTTTTCCCCAAGCTATGGTATAAGATTGTATGACTGCGAACTAGAAGTTTGGCCTGACATCATGTTTCTGTTGTTTTTAATTTTTAAATAGGTTTAGTGTTATTGTTTTAACTTTTAATTGGGAGCCTCCAAAGTTAATTAGACTGTGGATGGTTATACAAATATTTTAAATAAACAAATAAAATAATATAAAACAAGTAATTACTCTAGGTCACATGTAATTTCTTTTTACATGGATGACATACTTTTCAGTCAATTTACAGTGCTTGTCTGAAGGACTTCCTATCCACAGTTCCTTTGACTTGAATCTTAAATGAATATCAAGAGATGTAGCTTTCCATTTAAATAACAACAAAGAATCAAGTAAAAGAGATTTTAGATTGGACATTTTTGGGGATCTTGTTTGCACTTTTCTGTCATGACACATAACCACATCTGGAATTCTGAACTAAGGGATCTTATTTCCTGTTTATAACATGACACATATTATTTACTTTCAATATATTATCAGCAGTAATTCCTGATCCTAGGCAGAACATCAAAGTGAAATTTAATTTTCACTCTTGGCCCTCATAACTACTCAAGTGACACTTTCATATTCTAAGTTAGCACTGTGACTGTTGATTCAATTTTGGACTATAGCAAATAAAAGCATGTATTAATCAGTTCATGAACAAAATATCAAAGTATAAGCAAAACAAATATTCTGAAGATGTTGGTTGACTACAACTTGATACAAGATGTGTTGCAATAGTATTATTCAAGCAAAGTTGTTTTATATTACTATGATATAGAATGCAGCCCCATTATCTGTGAGGAATTTTAGCTGCTTAATTCTGTAGAAGTGGATATGGCTCTGAGCTCAGCACCCATGTTCTGGACCCAGGCCTCTCCTGCTAATAAAGAATCTTTCCCCACAACATTGGGCTGAGAGAGTGAGTGACTGGCCCAAAGTCACCCAGCCAGCTTTCATGGCTAAAGAGGCTCTTGAATTGATAGTCTCCTGTTTTGTAGCCTGGTGCCTTCACCACTAGACCAAACTAGCTCTTATGCAATCTAAAATATTGAAAATCCTACAGGAGTCTCTGACTATTAATATCTTCAGGGAATATTTTCTTGTTTTGTAATGTTAACATTTGACACATTGGTAGAGAAAAGAAGGTCACTTTAATAGCTGCTTTCAAATGTTTTAATTCTTTACCAAGGCTTGCTTGCCTGTCTCTAATGGATTTCTACTAGCAAATCAATAAATGTTTATTTTGACAGGCTTTGGGATATCTTGAAATTGTAATTGTTTCTTAATTAGCTCTTTTTATTGATTATAGTCATGCCTTTACCTCAGCACGGGCTTTGTCAAGTGTTAATTTTTTATTGTTCTTTTATTGCTTGTTAATATATTTACATCATTATTCTCTACTATCTTGAGTACCATTTAGAAGGGAGACAAAACACAAATTTAACAAAGTGACAAGCAAATAAATGTGAATGACATATATAGATTTTTCATTAAAACTGTTTCTTGGATAGGTCAGTGTCCTAGTTGTCATCAGCTTAGTGTGAGATTCTGAAGACTTGATTATCTGATTGACTTTTGGGTTCTTTATATCCACTAGCTACAAATGGATGTAGTGCCCCCAAAACAACTGGATATATCTGGAAATTTAGTAACAGAAAAGCTTCTCTATTTTTACCCCTTTAGTATTAAATTTAAGTGGATTGATTAATCTTAAAAGTGGATTGTGGTCTTTCTCTTCTTCTCAGTCCCACCATTTTTGCTGTGTATATTTATTTAGCAATTTAAATCCTCTTCATTCTCTGTAGATAACCAGATTACTTTAATGTATTTTATGCATACTGGACACTCATTTCTGGATTCCATCCACATTTGTTCAGCATTCTTTCATTACTGATCTTATCCATTTTTATTTTGCCATGCACACTTCTTAAGTATTACAACCCCAGTGCATTCAACTTACTTTCATATTTCTACAGATGTGCTCATCTGCCTAAAAAAGTCGACAACATGCTCCTACATTCATGTTTTCAGCTATTTTAGCAAACATTTATTTTCTAAAAAAACCTTTTCATTTCCCTTCTATTTAATGGTGAAGGATGGGAAATATATCCTGAATATTTTAATAGAGATTCTTACAAGATTTTTAGATTGCATAAAGAGCCAGTTTGTTCTAGCGGTTAAGGCACCAGACTAGAAAATGGGGACTGCTAAATCAAGTTCTGCCTTAGCCATGAAAGCCAGCTGGATAACTTTGGACCACACTCTCTCTCAGCCCAACCCATCTCACAGGATTGTTGTTGAGGGGAAAATAGGAGGAAAAGTTGTATTGAATATGTTCACCTTGAATTATTTGTAAAAATAATAAAGGCAGGATACAAATATAAATAAATAAATAAATAAATAAATAGGTAGATAAATAAATAAGACACAGTATATAACCAGCACTTTGGGTATCTCCAAGATAGTATCCAGCACAGCTATTTCATAATATGAATAACATTGTTTTGGTGATATTTAATTTATCTTTTAAACTCACCTAGTTGTTTTTAGTTCAGTTGCATCTGTATAACTTCTTGCCACTAAGTAGCATGTATTTTAAAAGAGAGAAAGAGAGAGAAAATCAGACTTGTTACCATTAGTTGGTAATTAATTTATTATCACGACGTACCTCTTACTGACAACTACTCACTTGTTATAAGTCTCTATGGCTGTGTATATGTGTATCCATTCATTCTAGGCCTTAAGGCCATGTCACACTGCCCAACGGATGCAAAACGTTTGTAAAAAGGACACAGCAGACGAGAAAAATGTTCCATCCGTTGTTATCCGTGTTATCTGCCTCAAAAGGGCAAAATTTGCAAAGCAAATTGATAACACGGAAAGGAACGGACGGGGAGAGGGCGCACAGCGGATGAGCGATGCGGAACGGAAGCCTAGCAGATAGGAAGCAGATGCAGAGCAGATGCAGAGCTGATGCAAAGAAGATGCAGAGGATGCAGAGCGGAGGCTAGAGGATGCGTAGAGGATGCATAGAGGATGCAGAGTGGATGCGTAGCGGATGACGCGGATGCGTGAGCTACATCCGCTTTCATCCTTTCTCCGTCCGTGCTACTAACACTGCGCATCTGTTCTACTTCCCCCTGTGTCCGTTTACCGCTGGAACAGATTTGAGTTGCGCGGATGCACAGTGGATGCCTAGAGGATATAGCAGATGCGTAATGGATGCAGAATGGATGTCCCCCGTATGCCTAGAGGATGCAGAATGGATGCATTGGATACATTTTCCGCTCAAAAGTTTTGAGCAGTTCAAAAACCTTCTGAGCGGATGAAATGTCAATAGACGGATGCTGGACAGATAGAGAGGAAGCAAAATGGAGGCAGTGAATACAGAACGGAAGCATCACGTTAACCAACAGATGGCAAGTATTTTTTTCCGTTTTACATCCTCTTTCTATCCATTGGTGCAGTGTGACAGGGGCTTTAACATCTTATCATTATGTTAAAAGGATGGAGGAATTCTCTGAAAGTATATTTGAGATGGTGACAAAAAATAAATAGTCTACCATTAGGCTAGCTATGATTAAACCTACATAACTAAGCATGAAGAATTTTTAAATATATTTTTAAGAAATATAACATTGCTTTCATGAGGATAAAGCAACTTGTGGTGATGAATTGTAATTCTTACAACTGTTAAGGATTGGTCATATGGTTAGGGTTTAATGGGAACTGAAGTTTAATTAAGCATATCAATGCATTAGCAAATAATATGTACAATGTACACAAACATTAATGTATATTAAGCTATGTGATAACCTAAATGGGAAAATTGAATTAGAGTAAGGATTGGTAAAATCATTATTTTGGGGATTGTTTAATATGCAACGAGACTCTCCCTTTTGAATAAACTAGACTTTTTGTGGATTTTTGTGGCTTTCTATATCAAGAACAAACAATTATTGCAGCAAGCATATATATATGAACTATTTGTTAGAGTGATTAATTTGAAATTAATCTCAGTTCAAGAATGAAAGAAAGATTTCTCCTCCTCCTTCTCCTTTTCTGAAATTGTTAACTCCTGAATGTAGGCCACAGCAAAAACTGCTGTTGAAACACAGCCAAAAAACAGCATGGAATGTCTTTAGATTCTTCTAAACAATTTGTGCCAGATGTAGATGGAACACATTGGAGCAGGGTTGTGCACTCAAAAATGTCAAATCCGTCTAACAAGCTGATCAAGATTAGAAACAACTTTGGCAGCACTGGGCCAATAAGTAGCTCTGAGAATATTTTCTCCAAAAGAAGATTTTTGGGAAAGTTTATTGTTGAGAGGATTTGAGGATAAGACTTGATGGATCAATCAAGGCATAGAGTACTTTAAAGAGACAGTAGGATAAGCCACTTTGTCATAAATGTCAAAACAATCTTTACTGAAATAGGAACAGAACTGAATTCATGATTGAATAATTTTTATAAACAGTAAGTTTGAAGAACTGTTCCTGCTGACCCCAACACATTTTCATAAATACAATTATTTTCCCTCATAATAGGATGATATTCCTATAATGATCACTTAAACTCTCACAAATGTACAAATATTGGTAAACTTGATCAATCTATCAACTTCTTTTAGGTAGATGGCAAAATGAAAGAACTAAATTCTTGCGTTTCATAAAATGGTTTAAATCAGAGAATTGAGTTTAGGATGAATCATAATATAGTCTCCCAAATAGGTTTTAAAAAAGGAAATCAAATACACAGATAAACCCTATAGGCTGCAACATAGCATTAGTGCCATCTTTTCCTCCAAAATTTACTGAAGAAGATAATGAAAGAAGGAGATCTCATCTTAAACAAGTATGGCATTTGAGTTTAAACAAATGAAAGATTACCTAGGCTTAAGGCTAGGTCCCACTGGCTGACGGATGCAAAACGTATGCAAAAAGGACACAGCCGATGAGCAAAATTTCGGGGGTGCTCCATCCGTTGTCATCCGCTCCAAAAAGTGGCAAAAATTTGCATAAACAGAACGGAAAAGAAAGGAAAAGAACGGACGTGGGTAGTATGTAGTGGGGATGTTAAACGGATGTTCGTAGGAAGCCTAGAGGATGTATATAGGATGCAAACTGTTCACTGCTCATCCTTTCTATTTCCNAAAGTTTTGTGCAGCTCAAAACTTCTTGCACGGATGAAATCGCAGTGGATGGATGCTCGATGGATAGAGCATATGAAACACATATGCAATGAGTACACAACGGATGCATAGCGTTTTCCAATGTTTTTTAACGTTTTACATCCTCTTTGCATCCGCTGGTGCAATGGGACAGGGTCTTTAGCTTGTGATACCTGTTGATATATTGCAGCCAGAACTGATCAGAATGAAAGCTGGATTTCCCAATCCAAATATAGAAAAAAATGTGACTGCTATAGTTATATTGTAAAAAAAGTAAACAAATAACATGCAAGCACAATTGCACATGAGCAACATAAACATTCTGGGAACCTTCTGATGATTTTATTGAAACTACCTTGCACGAGATCATGGATTTTTAGATAAGGTCCATCAGATTCCCATCAATTTCCACCTGTCTGCTTCATGGGAATAGGAATGGACTCTCAAAACTTTTATTGTCAAGATATTTCAAATTTAGAAAAACAACAGCAAAAATTATTTCTATGAGTGATGAACAAGTGGGCTTAGAAAAATTTTCACAAGTGTCTGGTAAATATTTTTTGTGGTACATAAGAGTTGGTAGTTCCTTAATTGGGGTGTTGTTTACAGCTTTATTGCTGTAGTTTTTAATCTTAATGTTTATCTCTGTTTGTGTGGGTGTTGATTGCTGGCAAGGAAGTGTTTTGGTCTTTTTATTTTCTTTTTAGCCTTTTGATTGCCTCATTTGACTGGTATTAGATGTTATTTATCTCAATGTGCCTGTTGAGGGTTGATTTGTCTGAGTTCCAGGCTTCCAGGAATTCTCAGCATTTTTTAACCAAAGCACATCCGTACTAGCAGTCAATACCCAGATAAGCAGAGAATAACACCAAGATTAATACTAGACAAACAATGAAGCAATAAACAATACCCAATCAAGAAACTACTAACTTAGACAATGAAACAGTAAAGAACAGCCTAATCAAGCAACCACCAAGAACACTCCCACCAAAACTGACAAGGCAAGCCATTTGTGTATCAAGAGAGCAAACCCAAATCTGTTTTAACACTGATGCTGTTCCCCAGTTGGACAATGAAACATCTGCAAGAAAACCATCAAGTTCAGAGAGGACTGTCTCAAAGGTCTCCACAGTTCAACTCTGAGCTACAAATATTCTCTTCTGTTGATGTAACACTAGTTTGGGGCAACCTTCCCATTTTTATTCAGAAAACTTCCATTTTTGATAAAGGAGATTTTAATGTTCCTGATTTATGTCTATAATGTAAGGTATATATATGTATTTTACATTATGAGTGGTATGTTTTATTCACTGAAAATTTGCTTTGTAAACTCTTCAGTTGATAAGCATTGGATGCCTTTTCTTACTATATTAGCTGCGATGGAAATGTAGAATGCAGGTCTGCTCCACTTACTCTTTTGTTAAATTAATTAGATGGAAACATCCTTATTTGAAAATATGAAGAAATTCTTTTTTTGAAGAACTTTTTGTGAGTAAGAGTGAAGTTCATACTTTAGATCACTTTAACAGAATTTTGAATTTTTGTTTTTTTAAGTTGCAGGGTACATATCATTTATCAAAAATGCAGAGTGCGGTTGTTTATAGATTTATAATTTTTTTTTGGAATTTATTAAGTTAAATTTCAAGAAGATAAGGAAGCATTAAATACCGGATTGAAGCATAATATCAACAGAAGAGTATGTTGGTATTTGTTGGGGATCTTTCTGTACATTTTAAAAAATATTTAATTCAATTAAAGTGTGAGAAATCAAGATAAATTTATGAATTCTAATTTTCAGAGAGAGCCAGTTTGGTGTAGTGGTAAAAGCACCAAACTAAAAATTATGGAACTTGAGTTCTCATCCCATCTTAGACATTAAATCAGCTGGATGGCTTCTGTTCTGTTTGGAAATAAGGTGCGCGAGACCAGGTTCCAACAAACAGCTCTTTATTAAATAGTATAGTGACTTGTAACGGAACATTTACCCAAGCCGCGGCAGCCCTTCTTATAGTGGCTTGCTCGCAGCTTCTGGCCAATGACAGCTGTTCAAGTGTTCCCACTGTCAGGCGGGCCAATCGGAATAGTGTTTAACTGACCAATCCGAGAACGGCCTAGTCGGCCAATCAGTTTAAGATATTTGGAGTCTACCAAGTTCTCTACACAACACTCCTCCCCCTTTGGTGTTGTCCAACGTGCGTAACATAGTCACGCAAGTTGGTAGGGCTTTTGTGGGTCCTAGTTGACCTGCGCAGCTCAGTCTCAGTGTGGTCCTCAAACGGTTAGGACAGGATCGCTTTCTCTCCATGTCTTCTCCATGGAACCTCCTGGAAGGGTGAGTCAGCCTTTTGCCCGCTTCCGCCGGAATTATCTCAGGCTGGTTGAGGTGGATCCACTGCTCCCTCCTGGTTTGTCTGGGCTGTCGAGCTGGCCTGGCTGTCTCCTTCCACAAAAGGCATCGCCTCGCTCTTCTGCTCCCGGACTTCTTCTCTTGCAGATCGTCTATGGTACGCGCTCTTTTGTTTCATTTGGGATTCTAGTTCAGGTTGTGTAGTGATTGTTGTCGTGTTATTGGAGGTTCATTCTCCCTTTTTATTATTTTGTGTTTCCCCTCCCTCCTCAGTTGTTTTTGGATCATATATTGGTGTCTGCGGCAGTGGTGTAGTGGTGCATTCCAATGTGCAAGAGCGAAGCGTGGTCAATGTACCACTTCCATGTTCTGCCGTCGTCTAGTACAAGTCGGTATGACTGGGGCCTTGTGATTTGGGTAACTGTGGCTGGAAGCCATAAGGGTCCCCAGTAAGGTTCTTAGAGTAGACTAAATCACCAATATCAAAGGAGCGATATTTACTGGAGGAGTCAGGGGGTTTGTCACACATATAGGTGGGGTGCAGTCTATCAAGGCAGGAACGCAATTTTCTACCCATGAAGAGTTCTGCTGGGCTTTTGTTAGTGTTTGTACTCGGGTGATATGTTGAATAGTTAATAGTTTGTTAAGTTTATCTTGGATGTCCCCGTGTCCATTTTTTCTAGGGCCTCCTTAATATAATGAACCATGCATTTGGCCCATCCATTAGAAGCCGGATGAGCCGGCGCTGTCAGGGCATGTCAGATGCCCTGTGCAGCCAAGTATTGCTCAAAAGCTAAAGCGGTAAACTGGAGTCCATTGTCCGAGACGACTACATCTGGCAGCCCATGTGTGGCAAAAAGTTTGTTTAACTGTTTTATGACTGCTTCCGTAGTAGTGGACACCATAAGGATAACCTCTAACAAGTTCGAGTCGGTGTCAACGATGACAAAATAGGTGCTCCCTTTCGTTGGCCTAGCAAAGTCAATATGCAGTCTTGACTATGGACCTCTGGGAGTTTCCCATTCCATGACTGATGCCAGTGGGGGGGTAGCCTTGATTTTTGTGCAGTCATGGCATGTTGCCACCCATCGTTCAATGTCTTTGTCTTTCTCGGTAGCTTTAGCAACGTTTGCTGCAGTTAGTGGCAGATTCGGCCATGACTCGATTTGGAGAGAGGAGACAGTGGGAGCTGGGTCACCTTCTATGTCGGCAGCGGGGAATGGCTCAAGGCATCCGCATGGGTGATGGTCTTCCTGGCCGATGGATGAGTGTGTAATTGTATGCAGTGAGGAATTCTGACCACCTCGTCATTCTTGGTGACAGAATGTTCAGGGTTGGTTTGTTTCCTGCCAGGATCCAAGCAGGGGTTTCTGTTCAGTGATAATAGAAAGTGTCCTATCATATAGGTATTCGTGGAATCTTTTGACACCTCAATGATTGCGAAGGCTTCTTGGTCGAGTTGGCTGTAGTTCCTTCAGATTTTGACAGTGTTTTGGAATAGAAGGTGATTGGTGCCTCTCTGCCATCTGGTAGCTGTGACCAGGATGGCACCGATTCCAAAAGGCGATGCATCACAGGTGACCGTCAATGGCAAAGTGTTGTTGTACTGAATCAAAACGGTGTTAGAAGTTAATAAGTCCTTTATGTTCTGGAATGCTGCTTGTTCCCAGTGGCCCATTTCCAGACAGTTTTTTTATCTAACAGTCAATGTAAAGTTCTGCTATGGTTGCTTTTTTTGGGCAGGAAGACATTGTAGAAATTAATGAGACCTAAGAATGCTTGTAAGTCAGTTTTGTTCTTAGGTCTGGGTGCGTCTTTATCTCTTTTTCAGTGGGGTGTACCCTGTGCTCATCTATAAGGTAGCCTAAAATTTGACCTGATCGGTGGCTAGTTTAAATTTTTCTCTTTTGACTTTAAGCATGCTTCTCTGAATCTTCACAAAACTTCTTTTAGTCTATTTTCTAATTGTTGTGCATTTTTTTGCTGCTACTAATAACATCATCAAAATAGGGACGACTCCTTTGATTCCATTTAGAAGGTGCTCCCTGAGGCTTTGGAACACGCCCGGGGCAACGCTAACACCAAATTGAAGTTGGTTGCACTTGAATGCCCCTCTGTGTGTGACTATAGTCTGTGCCTCGCAATCTTGGGGTCAACTGGTAGCTGTGATACGCTTGTGCGAGATCAAGTTTCACAAAAAAATTCCTCCCCCTGAGAGTGCAATAGGTGTTGCACTACCAGTACTGGGTAAGCAAATTGTTGGAGTGCATGATTTAGGCTTGCCTTATAGTCTCCACAGATGCGCACTGACCCATCTGGTTTGACAGGAGTCACGATGGGTGTTTCTCACCTGGCATGGTCGATTGGATCTAACACCCCTTGTGCAATGAGTTGTTAAGCTGCTCATCTATTTTTGGCTTTAAGGCAAAGGGAACGCGTCTGGCTTTGAGCCTGATGGGAGCTACCTTTGGGTCTAGGCTGAATGCTACCGTTGTACTTGCCTAGGGTCCCATCGAATACATCCTGGACTCTTCCAGGAGGCTCTCTTCCCAGTTGGCTGCAACAATGCTGTTGATCCCGGTCACTACAATTCCAGAGGCCGTGAACCATTCAATTCCCAGCAGGCTAGGGCGACGATTGTCAGAGGCAGCACTTCAGCGTGGTTTTTAATTCTACAAAGAAATGTCCAAGGACCACTACCAGGATTCGGTTTCCCTGGTAGTCTTTTAATATCAATTTTTGCTGTTCCAGTTCTCTTTGCTTGATGTCTGTTATCAGGTTTCTGATTCGTGTTCCAAGATACCATTGACAGGTATGATCTCGGAGTCTACTTCCATCTCACAGGGCTTTCCTTTGATTTTGACATTTATCCGGATCTTTTTTGTGTTTGCTGCCCTGGCATTTCCAATGGTTATTGTTTGGTGTGTTTCTTCTCTGTCATTCGTTCACCGGTTTCTGCTCTCTCTGCTCCATCTGCTTCTGGCTTGCTCTCTTCGTTTCTGGGGGGGGGGGTGCCGCACGTCTTTTTTGGATTATAGCTCTTTTTGTTCTGGCAGACATTGCAATATGCCCCATTTTTCACAACATCTGCAAATGGCATCTAAGAACCTGCATTCTGAACATGGGTGATTTCCTCCACATCCAGCACACTGGAATTCTCGCATGCTTCTTTCTTATTCCCGCCATTTTCTTTCCGACTGAAGCCTATGTATGTCTTCATTGTCATCATCAGTGTCGCTCAGGGAGTCGAGATCTTCATGGTGGGTGGTCGAGCACACTGGAATTCTTGCCTGCTTCTTCCTTTTTCCTGCCATTTTCTTTCCGACTGAAGCCTATGTATGTCTTCATTGTCGTCATCAGTGTCACTTGTGGAGTCGAGATCTTCATGGTGGGCGGTCGCTGTGGGCTGTTTCTTGCCTCCTTCCACCCTCTTTTCTCTGGGTTGATTCAGCAGATCTGGAATTGAGTTCATCTGGCGCATAGTGGCTGCGGATTTCTTGGCTGCTTCAGCGGCAGTGGCTTCTGCCTCGGCTACTGTGATATTCAGTCTGTTTAGCAGCTTGCTTTGGAGTTGTGTGTCCTTCAATCTGAGGACCACATGGTCTCTCATGGGCCTCGTCCATGTTCTGGAACTCACAGGCTCCTCCGATGTGTCTTAGGGCTGCTCACGAAATTCCTGATGCTCTCGTCTTCCCATTGGTTCTCGTTTATAAAATTTTCCCGCCTTTTGATCAGGTTGGAGACCACAGGTGCGTAATGGGCTCGTAGCATTCTGTTCAGTTCAGGCCATGCCATCTGCTCTCGGTTTAGCTAGCGCCTTGGCCATTTTGAAAATGGCTGGCCCACAGTGTGTGAGGAATACAGCACTTTTCCTCTGGTCAGTTATCTCCTGTAGCTCATTGCTTTCAAAGAACATCAGAAAGCGGTCAATGTACAACTCCCAATCTTCTTCAGGTGGGTTGAATGGTGTGGGCAGCGCATTGTTACCGGCCATCTCGATTACTCGGTTCTGGTTGCCGCATGCTTCGGTCTCACTCTTCTAGGACGATCCCATCCTCGTCACCACTGTTCCATTTGGAAATAAGGTGCGCAAGACCGGATTCCAACAAACAGCTCTTTATTAAAACAGTATAGTGACTTGTAACTGAACATTTACCCAAGCCACGGCAGCCCTTCTTATAGCGGCTTGCTCGTAGCTTGTGGCCAATGACAGTTGTTCCAGTGTTCCCACCGTCAGGCGGGCCAATCGAAATGGCGCTTAACTGATCAATCCGAGAATGGCCTATTCGGCCAATCAGTTTAAGTTATTTGGAGTCTACCAAATTCTATACACAACAGCTTCTCTCAGCCCTAGAAGCAGGCAGTGGCAAACTGCTTCTGAAATGCTGCAAAGAAATCACAGGGAATTGTCCAGCACATGCCAGGAGTCAATACTGACTTGAAAGTATATGCGCGCATGCACATACACAATACACACATGTTGTCAGAGAAGTGGGCCCTCAAATGTAATATTGTATCACAGTGACTCCCTTTAGAACTTCAGTTATTTTACGTTATTGACTTTTATCTTGAAGTCTCATTGGTTATTGTAGAGATATATGTTCTTTTCAGTTATATGCCAGAGTCTGAAAGCTAACAAAACAACAGGAATGGATTTTTCATGCTTTTATGGTCTCAAATAGACTATTACACGATTCAAAACAGAGTCACTCTTCATCAGTTATACAATAGGCTGAAGAGCTCATCTCCCTATCTATATTTAAACAAGCAGTTTGTCACAAGGAGCCTCATTTGGAAAACTGTTTAAAAATCTGAACTGCATACCCTAATTCAGATGTTTAATTTACCTTGTCCCCATATTTTAAATGAACTGACATATGAATAATTTAATTGTAAAACATGACATGAATACATATGCTTAGTTTTTGTTTGTTTTCTTTGTTTAGCACATAAGACATGTATGCATTGTTCTTTTTCTTGTTCAGTCAGCAGCTTATGTGGAAAAAAATGTGTACCTTTGCTTTGAAACTAAAATAGGGAAAATCTTTGGAGTAGGAAAAGCAATTCAGTTGAGTTCTGGCCTACAACAAACCTGTTGACTTCTAGGAAATTGTCAAACAGGATAATCTGCTATGATATGTGATGGAAAAAGAAAGGAAGTCTTCCTTACTGCGTGAATAGGTAGTACCTGTATTTATCTATATTTAAATTTATATTTACGAACTATGGTAGTGCAATGGTTGGAATGCAGGCTGACTCAGCCCACAGTCTTGAGTTTGATTCTGACTGGCTTAAAGTTGACTCAGACTTCCATCCTTCTGAGATCACAAAAATGAGGACCTAGATTGTTGGGAGCAATATGCTGACATTGTAAATTGCCCAGAGAGTTCTGTAAAACATTTTGGAGCTGTACATAAGTCTAAGTGCTATTGCTATTATCACATTCAAATTTCTTGATAATTTAATACAAATGCTACTATCACTGCTCTTCCAATACTATTAGTATGAATAACATATCAACTCACTATGATTTCTTCAGGATAATGCTTTGTCCTTCCATTAAAATTCGTTATCTCCAAAAAGTTTTGATTGAGATATCCAGTGGAGGCTTGATTGCAATGATAACCCTGTAGGGCAACTATGCGTGTAATTACTGACTCTCTACTCTCCCCCACCACCATGAAATTTTATGTAAATATATTTTTTTTCATTTTTACCATGTAACATTGTCAAATACTTCAGGAAGAACAAAGCGATGCGAAGTCAAAAATTGAGCAAATTCAGTGTACCCTGTGTAAATGAAAATTTGCTCTGTCTCATAATCTGAAATTAAGAAGAATCTTTCACTTGTTCTAGTTTCCAGATTAAGGTAATTTGTAAATAAAATAACATTTTTAACAAAAATTGTAATAAAGAAATCAGATTCAACTTATATGTAAGGAGCTGTATAATAACATCTGAGAATACATAAGTCTTCAGAGTGGAGCTTTCCAAATTGGGTTAAAGTGTTTTTTCTTTGCATAATGCCACATGTAACAGATAACAGATAATCAGAGTTGGAAGGGATCATGTAGGTCATCTAGTCCAACCCTCCTGCCCAAGCGGGAGACCCTATACCATTTCTGACAAATGGCAATCCAATCTCTCCTTGAAAGTCTCAAGTCTCAAGAAAGTCCCACAATTCCAAGGCAAGCTGTTCCATTGGTTGATTGTTCTCACTGTCAGAAAGTCATGGGTTTCATCCCACCAAGTTTCTGTTCTTCCAACTATATCATATTTACCTTCATGGATTTGTAGTTCAAGTTCATCCTGTTTGTTCCCCAGACTTTGTGAATTTGTATGTAGGCACTTAAGATCTTTATGTCTGACGCTGTGTTTACTGTCTACATCACATGTGTTGTGCCTGCCTGCCCCTACTTTCTTGCCACCTGTTTGATTGGTGCACATGGTATGGCACTCACTATTAAATGCTTGGTTTTGGTTGGCATTAAGGTTGATAATCTTACCTGAACAAACATCTATTTTACATGCACTGGTATCCTTATTAGTTTTAGGTTTCTGGGGACAGAAATGTTCTGAATCCATTAATTCTCTGTCCCCACTGTTCAGTTTAAATGTTTATCCAGGAAATCTGTGAATTTCACGCCAAGTAACTCAGTCTCTTTCTTTGATGGATGCAAACCATCTCTTGTGTACAGTTTTCCTTGGACCAGCTGCAGACATCATGACTAATAAAACCAAAGCCTTCCCTTTTACACCACTCCTTTAGCCACACATTAAACTCTGCTACATGCTGCCCTTTTCCTTTTGGTTCCTTGTGTACTGGTAGAACCTCTGAAAAGATAAGCCTACAGCCCATATTACTAAGTTCATATATCAAGCTTTGGAAGTCTTTCTGAGCAGAAAGTAAATCCTTTTGGGACAGATCATTTGTACCAAGATGTATAATAGCATCAACATCACAGTCCTTGCTGGCACAACAAACACACAAACTATACTCAACCACAACAGGGACATTTAAATAAGTACTTTCTAATAAGTAGTATTGTGTAAAGAAAGAAAAAGTTTGTAAAGTACTGCTCTAGAAAATACTTAAAAGAGGCAGGACATGAAGTGATATTTAGGAGAAAGACTATCCAAGTATAACTTTGATGGTAAGAAGGTACAAATTCCATTCTGGAAAGTATGTTATTTACAAGTTTAATATGATCAGACATTACAACTTTATTGAACCTTTATCCTTGAAGAGTAATTGCTGTCACTGAGTTTCACTATTTCAGAGATATGAATGCAAATATGAAAAGCATAGATGATTAAATTTGAAACATTTGAACTTTTCTATATTTTTAAGTTATAGTTATGGCCATCTAAAAATTAAAACAAGCATAGCTGATTATGATGATATATCCTGCATTACTCTGTACTGAATTCCTGAATGCTACATTCAGGAACCAGCAGTTCTCAGGCAAGCAAGAACTGTTGCATCAGTGCAATTCATGGGACTCCCAAGGTCAACATGTGAATAGTCACTGAGATTAAAAAAAAAAAAAAAAGG
>BHFT01041511.1:0-37095 GCA_004320025.1 Laticauda laticaudata
CGGATAACAACGGATGGAACATTTTTCTCGTCCGTTGTGTCCGTTTTTCATCCATTGGGCAGTGTGACAGGGCCTTAAGATCATTGCTGATATCATTTCTCTTTGGCATTTTAATACACACTTCAGTGCTGGAGACCAGCAAACTCCTAAAGGTTCAGCTTTTATAAAGGTAGTCCCACCTGCTGATGAACAATTGATAAAGGGCACTTGATTAGCAGCATCTGGCTGCTACTTAGCCTCTTTGTATCTATGGAAGCAGTTTTTCTTTTTTCTAAAATAATAATGCCACAGTGTAATAGATCATGTGTTGCTTGCTATTCATCTGAGATTGTAATTATCTACATTTAAGAACTCCTAAGGATGAGATTATTTTAGCATGTCCTGATACATAAAATCATAGAATTCAGAGAGGATGTAGTTTTCTTTTCACATGGCTTAATATGAAAATATATTTGGACCTCACTGTGCATGAACCCTAAATAGTGGAAATGGAAAATCAATGTAGAAATTTCCAAAAAAGTGCAACTTGTCAGTATGCTGAGTTGATGCTGATTAAGATGGCTCCTATGACCCATGAACAAGCTATTTTGGTCATTTAAAAAAAAAAAAAAGAAGGCAGTATCTTGTGGTTTCTGACAGGCTTAATTCAGATAACATCCTAACTATTTTCTAAGTCAAGGGGCAAAGAAATTCATTGGCTAGAACTCTTATCTGTTTTTTTATTTTCCAGTTTGCTGTTACTTACCATCACTACCCCAATCAGTTTGTGTATAAATGCCAAAAAGGAAAATCTCTGTGAAAATAACTGTTTGAGATAATTCCATTGTCCTATCTCTCTCCTTTCAAGAAAAAAAAACTCCTTTCAAGAGAAAAAAAATTCTCCAGTTGGTTATCAGAGATCAACAGATACAAAGATTTCTTTAGAAGTGACTGAGTAGGAGAAATACCTACAGAGGAAAATGCTCAAAGCCCCTTTTAAAGAAGTGAAGAGCAAAGGCATCTGAGAAGTTAAAGGGTAGCTCCTTTTTGCCATCATTGGCTAGAGAGCAATCTTTTTTTAAAAAAAATACTGTAGTCATTTTTACAGTCTATATCTACTTATTGATGGTTGTCATGTGATTCAGTGCAGGATCAAATGACTCAATTAGATACTAATTGTAATTCTTCTTTGCTTGTTTTATACAAAGGTTTAATTTTGATGTTCATCAGAGGTAGCTTTCAGCCAGTTCAGATTGGTTCTGGCGGACGGGTAGTGAAAATTTTGACTGGTTTGGAGAACTGGCAAATAATACCTCTGGCTGGCCCAGTCCACCCACACCCGCTCTTACCTCTCCTACATTCTGTTGTTTATCAGCTCAGCTGATTTGCATGACAGAGCAAATTGCTGCACCTCAGCTGAGCTAAAAAACAGCACAGCTCACCAGAGAGCTGTCTCTGAGCCCTGCATGCACATGCGGTGCATCTGCACAGATCACCAGCATTTATACAGAGGGTGGTCTTTGAGCCTTGCATACGCACATGCAAAGTGTGCATGTATGAGTGAAGCACACTCTCCAAATCAATAGGAAAAAAAAATTCAAACCAACCCCAAAGTTGATCGTGAAATGGATCCAATTTGCATAATAGCTACTGGAATGCTTTTATATGGAACTATACTTACTCTTCAGTATAAACAACAGGCAGAAGTGAGGTTATGTGCAGTTGTGAATAAAAGCTGGTTTCAAATAAACTGAGTTCATACATTTTGGGATGACATGGTGTGCACTTTGCTAAGATTTATTGAATAAATCACAAGTGAGTGGGTTTACTCAATACGTTGGGGTACAAGCCATAGCAACAGATATTGGCTTGGTCCATCATCACTCTAAGGCCTAGATTAACCATAGTTTGTTGAATAAAGCATAGTGGTTGGATTCACACATAACACTAAGCAAACCAAAAAGCAAACAAATTACCTTTAATCTCAGCCCAAATGAATAAATCCCAGAATTGTAAAACAACAATAAAAAAAACTCTGTATACTGATTTCACTTCTTACTGTGAAGAAGACTAGGTTCAGCCTATTAATGTTTTTTGTGGTTTTTATTCCATTGGGTCATCTTTTACTGATGAATGGCAAAATTCATCTCATCTTTTGATGAGATGCCTCAAAATATCAAAATATATTAGTTCATGATAGAGACAATGACTCTTGTATCCATCTTTCAGAGAAGTGTCATTGATTCTGCCATAATTAAATGTGGCTCCTTGGCCTTTTTCCAGCAACTCAACTGAATTTGATAGCTAAGAAGTATCTCAGCTTCCTCGATCAAGGTTACCTCAAGGCACTACAATGTCAAAATTCATAAATGGCCTTTTCTGAAAGTTCTACAAATCCAAGATCACCTATAGAAAGGACCAAGGAAGGGGAATGTTGCTCTGTGCATCCTGAAATCTATTCAGTAACAGTTTATATTAGAGCTGAAAACCTAAGGCAATTCTTCTTCTTCTTATGCAAAAATCCAATTGTATGCGTACAAATAGGTGTGCTGCATCTGCCTGCTAATATCAGTTGTCGTTCTGCAAACTTCTGACCATCCTTTTTATTTAATTACAACTAAACAGAGGTATTTGAGGGGAAAAGATTAAAAATATTTTATATGACTTTATGAAGTATCATTTGCTTCTGTTATTTGTTTTAAGTACCATCACAGAATGAAAGGAGTAGAAGAGACATCATCTAATCCAACTGTTTTTCCACTCTTATACCATTCTTCTCCAAGAGATTTTCCCTGATTTATTAGTGAAAAGTTAAATCAAAGAGCAAAGAGGGGAGGGAAAATATTTGCGACTGATCAGGCATCAGAATAGATGACAAGTAAGCCAGTGTGGATTGAAGTATTTAGACAATTTGCTTAAATTAATCTGTCATTAATCAAAGATAATCTGCTGTAAATCTCTTACTTACAGAACAGGAGAGGTTACCATTATTAAAAAAAACAGTTAATCTGCAGTATGCAAAGCACAAAGTCTAGAAGATCATTCTTGTCACATTCCACAATTATTCTATCATATAGGAGATGAGCACCTCCAGGTCTTCATAACTTCTTCATAACTTCTTCATTGACAGGCCTTCTAATTCCTTGAAAATATTTTGCTAAAGGTTTTCCTTTGAAGTTTTCATGTTGACCTTTCATTAAAAAAAAAAGCCAAAATAATACAAAAGTCCCAAATATCATGAAGCAAAACAGTAGATATTTTGAAAGAGAAAAAAAATACAGAGGCCATCAAAGGAAGCCTGTGATGTTTTTCCTAATTCTGATGAGTAATGCAAGTAGGAATTGGAGGTTGCCACTCACACAATAATGTTGCAATTTTGCAGAAATGGCCAATTACATCTATGACATTAGTGATCAGCTCTGTTCAGGCATTGGTAAAAAACCATATTTTTTACCAGAATGCAGGGAACAAGGCAAAAACCATCAGAATTGGTTTTATATATGAGCAAAAGAAGTATGACTTTTTAGCCTATTTCTAATTTATTCTTCCTGCTTTTTTGGGATACTTCTTTTCCACCTCTAGAACTGGTGAGAGGTTTAGATGCAGCACAAAACCTATCTGAGAAATACATTCCAAAATGATGTAGAAACAATACATTCTCATTTATTCATCATACTAAGCTATAGTTAAACCCAATGTGCAGCAAACTATGATATCAGGCTGTGATTTAATGCCCTTTACAACCAAGATTCCTTCTCTGCCCCCTTAACATGTCATGCTAACCCCAATAAACCTGATTCTTAATGCAATGTGTGAGCCCAATTAATCATGTACCTAAATATCTTGAGTTGTCTCACTGGTCTTCTGTTTTCATCTAATTGAAAGATGATGAAAGAAATGCCCTTTTGTGTTGTTCCTCAAAACTGAACAGTCAAGATTTTTACACTATGAGGGGGGCTTCCAGTTTGAGCTTCTTCAGCAACAGACCGAAACCTCGTCTCTGTGAGGCTTCGATCTGTGCTCGCCGCTGGAGCGCCCCGAGCCGGCTGGTTTCAGGGCTATGCCACCCCATAGAGGTGTTGAAGAAGGGGGAGACTGCCTGCAGGGTTGAGGAGAGCTGCATCTCTCTTCCCCAGCTGGCCATTACTCCCTTTCCTGAAGGTGGATGCAGCAGTGGTCAGAAATGGCCACCACAAAGAAGAACTTGATCAGAAAAGAATGTGCAGGAGGAAGATAAGAAGAGAAAGTTTTGGATGACTGGGTCAAATAGCAAAAGCAACAAATAAGGTACCCTGGAATTGAAACTATTAAAAAACAATAACATTGTTCCCTAAGAAGATTGAGGTTTTAAGCTGCGAAGGAGAGAGAAAAGGGAAAAAATTTGGTTCTTCTTCCTTTTTCCTATACTGACAGCTAAGAAACTTAAGCAAGAAATTGCGAAAAAAAAAATCCACTCTGACATCAATAGCATTTATGCTGAAAATTTAAAAAGTCAAATAGATAATAAGATTTCTGGGATAATTAAAAGCTTCTGAAACAAGAGAAGGAAGAGAAAAAAGAATAAAAGGGCAGGATCGTGGAAGGGAGGAGATGCTCTTGGAAAGTCAAAAAAAGAACTTACAGCAAATTCAACAACACTTCCAAAAGATACATCGTAACTGAAATATACGCAACAACCCCAGGAAGAGAAGTTCAAAAAAGAGGATTAACGGAAGATATTACTCAGGACTATCTGGAGTACTTTGATGATTTCTGGGGGGGGAAATTTTTCCTTTGGGTTTAAATTTGTTTTGAATGACCAAAATCATCGGGTGAGTTGTTTAAAAAACTGTTTAAAATGGCTTCCACTTTGTAGAAAGAACTGGAAATGGAACTTAAAAAGTACAAAAAAAGCATGCACAAGAAGGGAGAGGTTCTTTATGGCTTCGTATTGCAGTTCTTAGAAATGAGATGGTGGATATGAGAAAACAAAAGAGATGCCTGCAAAAACAAGAAGATTGCAACAAAGAGAAGCCATCTTTAATGAACAGTATCTTAGATGGGGAAAAAAAGTGAAAAGGGGGAAAGAATGGAAAATTTAAGATGGTGAAAACAACTCCAAAAAAAATAGAGTGAAAAATAAGTATAAAATCAGAAAGCAACAGAAGAGGAATGCAGAAGAGAAATTAGAAGTAGAAGAGACAGATCGGGTTAAAAAGGGCAGGGAGAAGATGAGAGAGGGGGGGAATGTGGGGGGAGGCGGGCGGAGGTGGGCGGGGTGTGGGAAAGAAAGTGAAAAGAAATTATATAAAAGGACAGAACAAAAATATAGAGAATAGGGCTATTTAGAGATAATGGGTGAAAAATTTAATGGAAAAAGGGATCTTGCAAAAGTTCATTAAGATAGTATTGTTATATTAGAAATAGAAATAATTCAGAAAATATGAAACAATGTATGATTAAAATGTTTGATAAAATAGCTATCGTAATTCAGTGGAATGTTGCAATAAAGAAATGTATAAAAGTGATATTTAATGATTTGCAAAACATTGTGAAGAGAAATAGGGAAAAATTAATTATGGAGATTATATGTGTTTTTAAAAGAAGATGATATCTTATTGGAAAAGAAGTGTAGATGTTAAGATTTAATGAATTATTAATGCATAGAACTGAACTAGAATGCGATTGAGGGTTTGTAACTTATAGTATTTACAATCTTTCTTTTTTTATTTTAAAGGAATATAGTGTGTATTTAATAAGAATACACAAGCAGAATTCCGATTGGAAGTTATGTATTATGTTTATTATTGAAGATCATACTTAAGTATAATATTACAATGGATGGAATATACAATGGATGTAATTAAAGATATTAAAATTGTCATACTCCAATTTAGTAACTACGAGAGAAAAAAATTTGTTTAATGGGAAAAGATAATATGAATTTGAAACAAACCAGACAAAAGTATACATATAATGAATTTGAATTGAGATGCAGATAATCCAAAATAAAATTTGAGAAAATTTAAAAGAGGGGAAAAAAACTATATAGAAAATGTAAAATAGTATAAGATATGGAATAGAATACAAATAAGGAGCATTGAAATTGAGTTTTGTGTCTGTGTAAAGAAGTTCAAGCCTGGACCATGGCTATTTTCAAAAAGATGTCTTTACTGTATTTTTGTATGTTGTGAAACCCAAATAAAACTTTATTAAAAAAAAGAAGATTTTAATATTACTGAGGATGTTTTCTTTCCAATATGGCCATGAAAGCAACGAAGTGAAGAAGATCTATGCAAGATTATTTTGTCCTTCATTGATATTAAAGACTTCTCATTTCTTGTGTGGAAGAGCACCTGCAGGCAAGCGACCCCAGTTATAGAGTTACGTAGAAGACTATTACAAAACTGGGATCATTAAAAGTAGCCATAGTACTTTCTTTATAAAAGCTAATTAAATTTGTTTTATTGCCTGCAGAGCAATGTGAAGTCTCCATTTAGGAGATCTGTGAGATATCTGTAAGTTGTGCTGTGATGCAATGTGTTAATATGCTCCATGAATGTGAGAGAATTGATAATATAACAAATGGAAATAGCAGCTATGTTAGTAATTCGCTTGGGCTGAGACAGGTGGTGAGAAGAGCGATAAATATGGATGAACATTTCATTTCATGGACAAAGAGGAGATTTGTGGCATCCAATTTAGAACAGGCCTCCATTACACTGAGTGGAGGTGTGGTTGGACGTTCTAAGACACAATTTATTAAAATAAATTTGACGACAGTCCAGCAGGGCTTGAGTGATAAAAAAATAACTGAAAGTCAGGCCTCCATTGCAACTATTTTTGCATAATAAACATATTCAGCTACCTCTTGGATTTGATTTGATTTACAATGTCATCTTAAATTATAAAGTGCCTTAATTCTTAATTTTAGAATGTTGGCTCAATATGTGTCATTCTTTACCACAACATTTAGTTACAAGAAGATGCAATATTTTCCTACCTTCCTGGTTCATAAGGCAGAGAGGAGACAAGCTCACCAAGGGTAAAGAGGATAGAATAATGATTGAACTTCTACATTCAAGAAAAGGCTGAAAAAAGAAAAATAGTTCTGGATTTTTTGAGTTAAATGAAGCAGCTCATTTTAATCATTTTGATCATAAGCAAGTTCCTATGGCCACCGTCTCAGGGCTTCAGGGTTTCAGGAAAAGGATTATTACTTGAAAGACAGTTACTTCTCAACAAAGCAAATATAGAATAACAACTTTCAAATCAAATCTTAGTATCTTATTTTCTGAAGATTAATTGAATTCTCCAGGCAATTAAATGCAAACTGAAGTTTTCCCTTCTCCAAATTTGCTGAGTGTGAAGGACTCTGAGTATTTTTAGATACAACGAAGTGGAAAGAGTCTAAAATATAAAAAGACTTGCTCCTATAAAATCCCTTCACTCATCCTAGACTGATAACACAATTCTCCTACAACAATTCATCATGTTCAATTATCACACTTTTCTCCTTTCCCAAAGAGGTATATGTCTGTCTACTAAGTCTGTTGATGTAACTGAAATATTCTTTCCACAATTCTTCATCTTTTTTCCCCCATCTCCTGTTCTGAAATGGTGAAGTGGACTGTTTACATTTCTACTTCTGTTCAAACCACATTTCTTCCAAGATTGTCACATGCTGCAAGAACCAAGCAAAACTGTGCAAGAATGCTTGCAGCTTGGTTTAAGATGTGCCTGCTGAGCCAGCTTTTGCTGAAGAGTGCACTCGCCTGTCAGGATGACATTCCTAATGATGATGATTGATGCAATACTATCAGGTTGCGTGTCCTCCCTTAGGCAACCACAAGATAAATTTTCTGCAGGGGCATGATCTGTCTCACCTAGTCCTTCCAGATCAATCTAATTTTATTCTATTTATTTTTATTAATCACCTTATTTTTTTACAAATAAATTCAAGGCAGCAACATATCCCAACACACTTCCTCCCCTTATTTTTCCCACAACAACAACCTGTGTTGGTGAGTTGGCGAAGAAGGAGGGGAAACTGGCCCAAAGCGTCAATTTCTGCTGGTTTTTCATGGTTTAGGTGGGACTAGAACTCATGGTCTCCTTGTTTTCTAGCTTTGCCTAACCACCAGACCAAACTGAGCTCAATAGGTGCACCCATTGTTACGTGTAATGGAGTTACTAACCTGTTGGCTTGTTATTACTTCTTTTCTTTACTCTCCCACCTGTGATATGGCCTGCTAGCTGCCAGCAGAGTTGGCGGCAGGACTTGGACAGTGAGGAGGTTGGAAGGAACTTTGGCCAGTCCATGGAGTCTGGGGAAGGCTCTGATGGGTGCTTTACATCGGAGGCAAAGGGAGGGCAGGGCCATCCAACATTTATCAGCTACCTTCGGAATCAGAGATAACTGGAGAAGAGAACAGCTGGAGGCACGCATGTACAGAGCTGTAGGAAAAGGGAACAACTATGGGAACAGGGTCGACTCAGAGGAAAACGTACAAATGGAGCGCTGAATGGCCCTCCATGGATGGGAATAATAGAAGCAAAAAAGGGGGGTATTTGTAGAAGCAATTAATGGGCATTTAATTATTGTGAAGATTTGCTTATCTGAGTTCATGCCTCACAGAGGGACTCCTTGCCAGGTATCTTCTGGACCGAAAGCTCACGGCCTGGCAACTATCCAGGACTAGATAAGTCGGTGTAAAGCACGAGAAAAAAAGAGATCAAAGAACCAGCATAAACTTTCAGTCTTTATTAACAGGTATAGATCCTGTGCTGGAACCTGTGAGCCGCGGCAGCCTTCTTTAAGCTTGCCAGCGGCTCGAATCCAATGACAGCTCTCTGAAATCTCCTGTGATCAGCATGGCATCGCGGTGCTTCTTACGGACAATCACTTCGTTCTTTCATTCCAATCACAGTGCAGTACGTCTTGACCAATCAGGTGAGTGTATTCCAAGAAATGCTACATGGAACACCCTCCCCTCTTGGTGGCTGGCGTCCATTCTTATGTGACGTAGTTTGCGTAGGTGGCGGGGCTTTTAACTCTGCCTACTTGACTGTTGCAGCTCAGTTGTTTGCCATGGTCTTCAGCCGGTCTTGGGATTGAATCGGTTGTCACTCGAACTCTTCTGCATGGAACCTGCATGAAGGGTGGTCAGGTCCTTTTCGCTGCAACTTCCACCGGTCTACTAGGTCATTGAGTTGTCAAGCTGGTCTCTGTGCTGGCTGGTCTTTCCGGGACTGGTTTGAATGGCTTGGCTGCTTCTTCCAGGCAAGGTTTCCATGTGGGGCAATCTTCTTGCTGGTTCCTTCTGCTGCCATTCGTTTTGCTGGCAAGTGTTGTTGGTTTCGGATTTCTATTTATGGTGTTGGTTGGTGTTTGCTCAGTTTTGTGTTCGTTGGGCATGTTGATTGGCTGCTGCTGTGGGCAGGTTTCTCCCTCTTTTTTGGTAATTGTTTGGGGTTCTCTCCCCCCTCTCTAGTTTTTTTATTAAGTCTTTTTTGTGGATAGTTTGTGCGTTGCTTGGCATGTGGGGTTGTTTGTGATCTCGTAGTTGGTACTATATGTCGATTATCCACATTCCTTCCATCTCCGATTTCCAGCCGGTATGACCGGGGACTGTCATCTGGGTTATTTGGCGCAGGCACGCAGTGTATGGGTCCCTGAAAAGTTTTTGCGCATAAAACAGTGTCTCCCAGATTAAATGTGCGGGACTGGCTAGATGAGTTCTGGTGGTTTTTTGGAATTATTATGTTGGGGCAGTCTGTCTCGGTGACTGGATCAAAGTTTTCTTCCATCAGGGAGCTCTGCTGGCTTTTGTTGGTTTTGACTGGTGCTTTATGCATTGTTTATTGTTAGTAGTTTATTTATTTTTTTCATGCATACTCGCTGCGTCATTTTCTAAGGGCGTTCTTTGTGTATTGACGCATTCATTCCAGCCGACTGTTGCGCTGGATGAGCGGGCGTGTCAATGCATGCCGTATGCCCTTCCACCGAGAAATTGTTTGAATGTCAATGCATGAATTGATGGCCCGTCTGCAGAGACTAGCAAGGTCTGGAGTAGACCCATGGGTGCGGCAAAAGTAGTTAGTTTTTTATGCTTCTTCTGTTTATTGTATGATGCATAATGCTTACCTCCAACCAGTTGGAGAAAGCATTCAACTGTGATTAAAAAAGGTATGTTCTTTTGTGGGTCCGGCAAAAAATCTAATGTGCCGATTCCATTGACCATGGCGGCCCCTGGGTGGTTTCCCACTCGAGGGTTGGTGCATATGAGGGAGGCGTTTGGCCTGGATCTTTGACATTTGTACACATGTTGCCACACCATGTCTCAATGTTTGTCCATCCCGGTGGCCACCAAACGTGAGGTTCTGGCCAGGGATTTCAATCTTACAATGCTGGTGTCCCTCGCTGCAACATGTGTAATATCTTGTTGTAATGGTGTCCTGGAACC
Source organism: Laticauda laticaudata (assembly GCA_004320025.1). Lineage (NCBI taxonomy): Eukaryota > Metazoa > Chordata > Lepidosauria > Squamata > Elapidae > Laticauda > Laticauda laticaudata. Next base: position 10,425 of record BHFT01041511.1, read on the forward strand.
ACTACTCGATCTGTCAGCCCCCATAAAATACATCACCCTTTTGGGAGAAATAGTTCAGTCTGTCGGTCCTGAAAGCGTTAAACTGGTCGCCTGCTCTCGTTTCCGGCCACCCTTTTTTCCACACCACTCAAACCCACACCAGATTTTCCCGGTCTTCGTGATTGTCTCTCGAGCAATGTCTGAGCAGTCATGGCAGTGTTGGGCCAGTGTCTCTATATTGCAGGGTGGATGTTGTGGGTGCTGGTGGTCATCCTTCGATTCAGCAAGAGGAAAATGGCTTAATGCGATCCGGCTTGTTGCGAGATATGCTTTTCCCTGGGGTGAATTGTATATTAGCTGGTACTTTTTAGGTGGCAAGGAACTTTGGACCACCTGTCATCCGTGGGTGACCAGGTTTAGGAGGTGGCCTTGTTCCCTGCCAGAAATCCCCCAGGAGTGGTTTTGTGATTGGTCATGAAGGGTGAAGTTCCTTACCATAACAGTATTCGTTGAAACCGGCTTCACACGGTGACTGCTGCTAGTGCCTCCTTGTCAAAGCTCGCTATAGTTCCTTTCTGCTTTGATAGATCGTCTTCAGAGAGGTTTGGCAATCGGTGCTTCTCTTCCGTCTGAGAGAGTATGGCTCAGCTAATAGCTCCAATCGACCGAATGGAAGAGGCATCATCAGGTCACGTTAGTGGTAGGGCTTTCGCTGTATTGATGGGATGATTCCGAGGAGATCTTTTATTTCTGGAATGCGGCTTCTTCCCGCTGCCCCAGGACCCAGGTGGCTTTTGTCGGTAACCTATGCAGAGGTTCCGCCGTCGTTGCCATTTTGTGTGGCAAAAAACATACTGTAAGAAGTCTAATTAGTCCTAGGAAAGCGCTGTACTCTGGACTTTATTTTTCTGGTCTTGGGCGCTTCTTTGATTGCTTTAATCTTTTTGTCTCTGTGGGTGAATTCCGTCTTTATCAAATAGGTCATCCCATGACAAAGCATTAACTGTTTCAGTGCAAACTGTCACTTTTCTTTTTTTTACTTTTAGTTTGCATTTTTAAACTTCTGCAGGACTTCCCTGAGGCGGCTTCCCAATTGGCTTTGAACTGTTTTTGGCTGCTTCCCAAAGACATATCGAAGTATAGGTACCACTCCTTTTATGCCTTGTAGTAATCGTACCATGTAAGCTCCCCTGGAAATACCCCGGTCCACGCTGACTCCAAATTGGGATCTTTTTGCACAGAAAAGCCCCACTTGTGGTCATGAGGATTTGCGCTTTCGCAGTCTCGGTGTCGACTGGCAGCTGCTGGTATGCTCTGCGACCAGGTCGTAGCTTCTATAAGACTGTTTGCCTCCCCTAGTGAGTGTACTAGGAGGTGCTTATTATCCACGTGGGAGCTTGGGTACTGCACTCTGTTGCAGTGCATTTATTTTAGGGTTGCCTTGTAGTCACCAACAAATTCTCACTGACCCGTCTGGTTTTTTCGGGGTGACTATTGGGTCTCCCAGCACTGCCGTGAACTATTGGCTTTCCAGGACCCTTGCGGCAATGAGGCTTGTCTAAGTTGCTCGATGCTCAAATTTTGAGGCTTGAAGCGCGGAATGGAACATGCACCTCTGTTTAAGTCGGATTGGGGCAAATATGGGGTTCACATTACAATGATAGTTGGGGACCCCCAGGGTACTTGCCTAATTGTCCAGAGGCGGAAAACTTCTGGGAAAGTCCTTTCATGCATTCTCCTCACCAGTCTGTTTCCCTCGACCTATGGTTGATGCCCGTCACCCTCAATTCCTAATGGCGATGAAACCATTTCCATCCAGCAGGCTTGGGGTCTCGTCTACATGATTAGGTGGAAGTACTTTCCCATGCTTCTTTGAAAGTACATTGGAAAATGTCCAATTCCTAGCTACGGGACTGGTCCCCATGGTAGTCTTTGATAAGTTAGTTTTGACTCCTCCAGCGTCGCTCAATTTTGTTAAAGCTGGGCACTATATGCTGATTGTGTCCCATGATCAAACATGAGAGGCAGATCCGGAAGTCCACTTCCATGTGCAGGCCCTGCCTTCGATGCTGAACCTCTGCCACATGCACCTTTCTGGGTCAGGTGTTGTTTGCAGTGCCTGATGGTGACTGTTTGGTGTGTCTCTCTCATGTCGGGCTTCACTGAGTTGCTTGCTTGACTCCATGGCTCCAACGTTCTCTGTATGTTTGTCCCAGTTTTCGGGAACTGGCATACGCCTCGGGCTGTAGTTTTGTTTGTTGCAACAGGACCTTGTGAATGTGCCCCTGTTTCTTACAGTACCGGCGAAATGGCGTCTAAGAACCGGCAGTCTGAATGGGGGTGGTTCGCGCCATTCCCATTGCACTGAAAACCCAATTACGATCTCTTCCGCTGCGTCGTCAGTCTTGCTCCTGCTTGAAATTGTGGATCTCCTCCTCCTTATCTTTAGTATTGGGGAAGAATTGATGTCTCGTGGTGTGCCGTTGTCGGCTTTGTGCTACACCTCGGTCTTTTCTCTGGTGTATGAGTTGGTCTTTGAAGTTATTTGCCGGTCCTTTGTGCGTTCATTTGTCCGCATCTTGGCACCTGATTTCTCTTGTGTGGCCTCCGTCTGTGGTGACGTAATGTCTGCCTGAGCCATTAGTCTGGCTCTGAGAGCATGGATCTCTTAATCCGAGAACCACGACGGTCTCTCAGAGCCTTGTCCATATTGAGAAACTGTTGCACGCACACCCCGATGTTTCTTAGGGCTGCCCATGAAGCTCGCCCGATGCTCCTCTCCGTCCTTCTGATTCCCTCGGGGCTGAACTCATGTCTCTGGATCAGGGCTGGGAATGACTGAGGGCGTAGTGGTTTCGGGAGTTTAGCCGGCTCTAAGGTTCTGGGCCTGCCATCTCTTTGATGTCTTTGGCCTTGGCCAGATGCATTTGGGCAATCTTGAACACTGTGCGGCCTGCAGTGGTCAGGAAACAGCTCTCTTTCTGTGTCGTTTGAATCTTTTCAAGTTGTTGCTCTCAAAGGAAGCATGAAGGAATCGATCAAGTGTTTGATTCCAGTCCTCGGTTATGGTGCGGGTGGCGAGTTGCTGCTGGCCATCTCGTCGGTTGTTCAGCTCGGTTGCCACGTGCTCGACTGGTCTCTTTGTCTCAGGATCCCACCCTCGTCACCAGTGTAGAAGCGTGGGAAAAAAAGAGACTCGAGACCAGCATAACTTCAGCTCTTTATTAACAGGTATAGATCTGTGCTGGACCTGTGAGCCATGACAGCCCTTCTTATAGAGCTTGCCGGCCGCTCGCATCCAATGACAGCTCTCTGAATCTCCTGTGATCGGCACGGCCAATTGCAGTTGATTCTTTACTGACCAATCACTGTCGTTCTTTCGTCCAATCACAGTGCAGTCCGTCTTGATCAATCAGGTGAGTGTATTCCAAGAATGCTAATATGGAACAGTCTCTTCTTGCACTTAAATCTAGAAAGGATTATAGTCAGGACTTTTCTGTGTGTGAATGTCAGGAATTCACATTAACCAAATAAAAGAGGGGTTTTGGGGGGGACAAGGAGTCTGTTTCGTGATTCTGTTAAGCCTAGGTCAGAACACACCTTTTCAAGCATTATAGACTTTTCAGGGGAATTAGATCTTTGTATAACATGTCCAAAATATACAACATTGAACTATTTTCTTTTTCTTTGAACGAGAAGCCTGGATTGATTTATTTTATGATGCATATGTTTGTTTTCTTTGCTATCCATGGTATATCTTAGGAATATGCTCCATCATCAACGTTCAAAAACATCAAGACTATTTTAATTCTGCCCAAAACATCAGTATTCTGATCCCAAAATGGAGAATTTAGAAAGAAGCTTTCCATCTCTTTGAAAGAGCTAACCTAACATAATTTGGTACCTGGTAAGATCTCATTTGGAAATACTCCCTTATTCCATCACATAATGTAAATTACTGCGGACAATTGTTCCAAAGTCAGTCACACTTTTTCCTCAGCTCTGTTTATCCAACAGTTTTGCCTGATGAATTCTTGAAACACTCACAGTAGGTTTAAAAAAAAAAAAAACAGGCTGCTGTATAAATTTGAGAAGAACTGAAACAGGTGTTAATTAACAGCAATACACAGGACCAAGATCTTGATTTTTGGAACTATTTTACTTTCCCCAGCATTTAACTGCTGATTATCAGAGATTATTGCCAGAAGCTATTGTTCTAAGATGGTGTAAGTCATAGAATTAGACATTTCCCTGCTTATCAATTAAATATTATTAAGACTATTTTGGAATCATCTAGTGGTCAATATTATGTCAATCTCTTCCATGATGGTTTGATGACCTTTGAAAATGCTGTACTGTAAATGGCTAAAGAGGCTATCTAAGTAAATTTTCTGTTTAATTGTGGAAGAGTTGATCAGTTTATTACAGTCTTAGACTAATACAAGCAATATGTCCATGAGCGCCCTGTGCTGTATCTATTCATAAATTATAAAGCATGGGTGGAGGGTTATTTTATTATTTTTACTTTTTATTATTTTTATTTATTTTATACTGTGCTTTTATTTTCTATAAGCTGCCTTGAGTCACTGTGAGCGAGTAGGTGGTAATATAAATTTTCCAAATAAATAAAATACTTTATTAGGAAACAAAGAAAATTTAAGACAAGATTAAAAAATATCTATAAAGCAACCTGTCTATAATCCCTGAGTGATGTCCCCCCCAAAAAGCACTCTATGTCTAGTTTATAAGGTATTGTATAAATTTGTAGAATATATTTATATGTTTTTTTTTACCTATAGCCTTAAGGTGATTTACTTACTTACCTTGTTAATTTACAACCAGAGACCAAAACACAGAAGGGGAAGAGGGGGAGGGAAAAGGAGAGAGAGAGGGGAGGGGGAAGGGAGGGAGAGAGAGAGAGAGAGAGAGAGAGAGACCACAAAAGGATAATAACAAGTAGGTTGGGGAAAGAAATTAATGACAGCACATTAATGACAGTTATGGAGTAGAGAAGTCAGCAGTTAAAAAGTAAAAAACTTTAATGCAGAATGGCCACCATGTTAGTAAGTGAGGAGCTGGGTTATGAGTTCTGTATTCTGAGCACAGTGAGGTCAGTGAAGTGGAACAGAATGCAGAGTCAGATCTTAAGAGGTGCCATTACCTTTTCTGTCCATTAGCATTGAGAGTAAGTGTAGTGGTCTGCAGGAATGACCTTGTGAGACAGAAGGAAGAGCCTCAAACTGAACAACTGTCATCTAAAAGATTCCCTCAGTCCACAGAGAGAAGGGTGAGGCATGAAAAGTGGTTTTGAAGGGACTCTCCATAGTTTTCCAGAGAGTAAATGGAGAGAAGGGAATAAATACTTTCAGTCTTGCAAAATTCTGTTAATGTAACCTTAAAATCATGATAGAAAGTACCCATAGTTGTGCTTCTTGTCTGAATTATCTCAAAGGACGAACAGAAAGGCCCCTGACCTCGATAATGTGACTGCTCTTCTATATGTAGCAGTAATTCTATTGAGGTAATTGGGGTAAATGAGAGAGAGAGAGATCCTTGATAAAATGGGTTTTAAGATCTTTCATTTTGTTCTACCATATCAGGGAGCTCTCTATTTAATCACTGGCATAGCTTTTTCCAGTCTATTCCAAGGGCTATTAAGAATAGGGTAGAAAACCCACAAGAGAACAAGTAATCATCAATAGTTAGTTTTTAAATTTGTGATTTGCTTCTTCTTTTTTTTTTTTAGAATAATTGTGAAAATTAAACTGTTGTTTTGTCCTACTCGCAGCTACCAAATCTGGATGGGACATTCCAGAGAACCACACGATGGCAGCAAAGTGATTGATCTTTATAAATCATCCAGAGGTCAACTGGGAAATAAAGTATAACTAAATGCTATTTACACAAACCCTTCACTATCTTTCTCTATATCTTTTTGTCTTTGCAAACTATTTGGGCTTTCACTTCATATATTCTTCACTTAATTTTCAAGATTTCATCAACTCCATCTGACCATGACTTTCTTTCATGTTTCCTCCTTTCTCTCACCCCATTCTTGTTCCTTCATGTTTTATTTTGAAATTTCATCCCCATCATTCTCTTTATAAAACCAAATCAACTCAAATTATTTTCTTTTATACTAGTCAGTTACATTTTATTCTATTTACATTGATTCAGCGCCAATTCATGCCTGACCCTTTATCTTCTTTTTTTACTACACTACTTAATTACCCACTCCCCACTGAATATAACTTACTTTTATGCTTCTCCTGACACAGCCAACTTTTAGTTACATTCTGTAAAGTGGACAGGAGCTTGTTTTTATCTGTAGCTGTTTTTTGCTAATTGCTTTCACCTGACCACATATCTACTATCAAAATTTCCACAGAATTTCTCCACCCATTTTCTCATCTTCAGTAAATTTTCTAGAAAATCATCAATTTGCTCTTGTTTTTTTCATCTTTGTATATAACCTCCAACAATTCATTCCATTAAAGTTGTGAAACACAATCACTTTGACTTTAATTAATTTTAAGATCATAGAATCATGCAACCATACAATCTAGCCCAGTTGCCTCTTGAAAAAGCACCTTTGGAACATACAATCTATCTATCTAACATGTTTTCAAGCAACCACACAGCCTTATAGTCCTGTATCTTGGATTATATTCATTTAGAATGTTGCACAGTATTCACAAACTTTATTGCTGGCTCTTCCATTATACACACTGGAATACAACTTGCAATTGTCGCGAATCAGTGGATTCTTACTTTTATATGAACCAATAACAACCTGGATAATACCTTTCAATACTGTATGGCATACATTTTAAATCTATACCTTCGCCTCTCTGCATGTGCATATCAACTCACCTCAACAAGATCAGATTATTGTCATTTAGATCCAGTACCTTCTTCCCCTTTCTCTTGATGTCTCAATCACAGGGCATATCTGTTTTCTTTCATTATTTCATGCTTAATTTACTTACTTTCCTTAAGGCCCGGTCCCACTGCACTTACGGATGCAAAGAGGATGTAAAACGTTAAAAAAAGCTTGCCATCCAAGCTGCATCCGTTGGAAAATGCTATTGCATCCGTTGTATACTCATTGCATACGTGTTTCATAACGCTCTATCCGTCGAGCATGCCGTCCACTGCAATTTCATCTGCGCAAGAAGTTTTGAGCTGCACAAAACTTTGTGAATGGATAAACTTCTGCCGCGTAATGATGTACATCCGTGACATATATGGGCAACAAACGTTCTATGTCCGTTATTCATCTGTTAACATCCACTATATCCTCTCTGCATCCTCTGGCCATCCCCTCAACTCACATCCGCTGCAGCTGAAAACGGAAAGAGGGAGGAAACAAAAGGTTACACGGAAACGTCTACACAGCGGTTAGTAGCACAGAAATAGAAAGGATGTAAGCATATGCTCTCATATATAAAGGATTCAAAACATACAAAACGTTTGTATCTGGGATGTATCTCGTATATTTAGGAATGTCTGGAGTATGTCTAGAGTATATAGAAGGACACCTAGCAGACAACTGATATTTTCCATAAAAAGGGGGAGAAAATCATCTGGATTCAGTATTGAGTCCACGCAGCAATGGTGTACAGACCTCTTCAACCTTGGTCTTGGTCTTCAACATCATCAATTTTCTCCACCATGGATCATGACACAGTCCATATGAGAGCTGCGCTCATTCATCACCAGAACCAAACCTGTTCAGACTGTTTCAACTTTTTATACAAAGGAGAAGAAGGAGACGTCCAAAGAGCTGTGTGGGGTCTGAGGATGGATCGTGAGAAGAATGCAGTTTTGGACTGTATGACCAGTTGATGGTGGAGCTGAGGAATGAAGACCCTCGTGCATTCTATCAACTTCATGGAGGATGCCACCAACCCCTTTATAAACCCCCCCCGACAGCTGCGCCCCCTCATGCCCGGCAGACTTGGAGGATCCCATGGAGGATGACGCCTGCTGTCACAATAGAGGAAGAAGCAGCAGCCACCAGAGGCCAAGCCACCCCCATCCCCACCCCAGCTCCACAGGATGCAGGAGAGAGGCAGACTGGAGGGCCAGAACCACAGTGTGCTGTTGGAGATCAGGGACACAATGAAGACCAGCACAGTACTTCTCTCTCAGCTGGTCCACTTGGACAGAGCACTCGGGCAGCCATCCTACTGAGCCCAGCCTGGGACCTGCTAATACATAGCAGAATCACAGCATTGCACAATCGCCAGCACCTCTGACGAGCGTCCGTCTGCTCCCCAGGCGATCACAGGCCTTGCCACGGCTCACGTACCATAGGCGTGACGATCAAGGAATGTCACAGCACTCTGCACAAATAGTAGCGCTGAACTGTCTAACCCGAGTCAGGCACGCAGTCTCAGCATACGGCATTCCACGCGACCCACTGGACACACACCGGATCCACGCAATAGACCTTCCGTCGGCGCAGACGGACACCACTCAGCTGCATCACGCACTGCACGTCGCGCTCCTTCCTCCACCCCACAGCCAAGCCCGTCAATGGACAAATCTGTCATCAGTATTGGGCCTCACATCTCAAGTCCTTGATGAAGGGCCTCTCAACCTCACGGGACTGAGTCATTTCTTGGACAGCTTCCTGAACACACCATCCCCTGTTGTACCCTCGGGGCCAAGCACCCCAATGGTGCCTCAGACCAGCACTCAACCACACCACCTCCCACAGTCCCTGCCTGCTTAACAGCTGAGACCATGGACATGACTCAGGGTGACTGAGAATAGTGTCAGAGACTGAGTTGTTTTACTTGTTAAGTTTATCTTTGCTTAAGACATTTTACTTGGTTCATTTTGCTTTTTTAATAAAGTCATAAAGTTTTACCTAAGAAGTTAATAAAAGTTATCTTTGCTTAACACCACTTAATACAGTTTACTTGGTTCATTTTGCTTATTAATAAAATCATAAAGTTAAGAAAGTTAATAAAGGTTATCTTTGTTTAAGACACTTGTTCATTTTTTTACCTTAATAAAGTGTTGGTGAAAACTTTGAAAAAATGGTTAAGCCTTTGCATGCTTGTGAGATAGATAAGGATAGTTGTGGGATAGATAAAACCTCCAGCGCAAGCATAGTGGGACTGTATGGTTCCACCATCCCAGGGATCCAAGATGATTTTCACCCCCTTTTTATAAAAAATATCGGTTGTCTCCTAGGTGTCCTTCTACATACTTCTAGACATACTGCAGACATCCCTAAATATATGAGAATGCATCCCAGATACAATGTTTTTGTCCGTTTGAATCCTTTATATACGAGATGCATACGCTTACATTCTTTTTATTTCTGTGCTACTAAAACGCTGTGTAGACATTCCGGGTACCTTTCATTCCTCCCTCTTTCCGTTTTCAGCTGTAGTGGATGTGAGTTGAGGGATGGCCAGAAGATGTAGAGAGGATACAGCGGACGTTTAATGGATGACACTAACGGACATAGAACATTTGTTGCCTGTATATGTCATGGATGTACATCGTACGCAGTGGAAAGTTTTCATTCGCTCACAAAGTTTTGTGCAGCTCAAAACTTCTTGCGCGGAGAAATCTCAGTGGCGGATGCTCGAGAGATAGAGCGTATGAAGCACGTATGCAATGAGTACACAATGGATGCATAGCGTTTTCCAATGGATAGCAAGCTTTTTTTTAACGTTTTACATCCTCTGCATCCCGTAAGTGTAGTGGGACCGGGGCTTAATATATTATTGTTTTTCTTTGGAATATTGTTCAGCACAGGTTATCAAACAAATTAAATTGCTAAAAAAAAAAAAAACTTTTAAAATGAATGCCAAATCTTATTTCTAATCAGTTTAGAATTCATCTCCAGTAGATGGCACTAATTTTACTTATTCAAAGTCTCCGGAAAGTTACTGGCCCAGTCTCCCAACCTTCCTTTTTTTAAAATGCAAAAGGAAGTTATTACCATTCAGATTGTGATTCAAAAACCAAATTGTCTGCCAAATCATCAGCTTGCTTTAAATTGCAAAATGTTAACTCATCTCTGCTTCCAAATTAAGGATGTGCTTACATTGTATCTTGAAATTTGTCTTGCAGTTCATAGATTTTTTTTTTCAGCAGAAAACACATTTTTGAACTGCTTCTTGGAAGAGGGATTTACTATTACCTGTAGCAACAGTACCACTTTTTGGGTGGGTGGGGAAGTGGAGTAGAAAAAGGAATCCTGAAGGTATTGTATCTTCTGCTGCTTAATATGGTGACAGTGGCAAAACTGTTTATGTGTTGATTAAAATCTTCCAGCTCTCATACAAATGCCCTAAAGCAACTGCTGTTGCTGATTATTGGCAGGGCAGAATTGTTGAGAGAAAATGTGGCTATTGGAAAAAAGAAAACTATATGGAAAAATGCTACATAGTATTATTCTTTTCTTGTGGGATGAGGAAAAAAATATAATTTTCTTTGGGGAGAAAATAAAATCCTCTGAGAAATCAAGGCTCAGTTATAGTCTGAAAACACAGAGATAAAAACAGCAAGGCAAGATGAAACCTTGTTAAAAGTGGTCAAGATTTTTTTTAAAAAATAGAGTCAATGAAAACACTCCTTAACTGTGTCTGGGAAAAAGTAGACTAAGATTGGAGGCCTCAATTCACATTATCTTTGGAACTTGGAAGAAATATACTGTGAAAATAATATGAAAAGTAAATTTGAAACAACAATGCTGAAAAATAGATCCTTTTTTAAATTTGCACACTGTTCTAGTTTATGAGAAGGCTGACTTTGGTGAAGATGCCCTATGGGTTTTTCATTTTTCTGTCATGAATCAGAAGATCTGCATCTTAACCCTGCCTGTTATTTACTGATAAATGCCCAATAGACCCCCAAGTCTATAGACATGCCCTGTTGCTAATCTAAACTAAGATGTTAGAGTGGTAGCAAAAACTGGTAGATATAGCTTCAAATTCCTGCTCTGCCTTGGAAGACCTCTAGCAAATCACTATCTTTCAAGGTAATCTACTCACAGGGTAATTTGATTTCACTTTCCGACTTATAACATTTAGACTGTGTTCAAACAGGTTGCATTAAAATGTTGTTGGTTAAATTGTGGATTGATTTGTTCAGAAAACCCAGCCCAGTGGTTGATTTGGTTTATGATTCAGTCTGTTGGGCATTTCCAGGGAATTGGGCTAATTCAATCCACCATGATTCAGTTGCCCATGAGTTAATGTCTTTTGTGAAGACAACCACAAAGGAATATAAGCAAACTCTTCTGTATTTTCTTTTTCTTTCTTTCTTTTTTTTTTTTTTGGTTAGTTTTATTGATTTTAAGAGAAACAAAAACAAACGAAAAACATAAAAACATCCAGCTTTCTTCCATATAGTATAAGCAAACAGTGTGTCAGTTGGTTTACAAGTTTTTTGTGCAATTGAATTTCATAGATCCTCATTACAGTTACATTACATAATAACTCATATTATCAGAAACTGAATATCCTAGTAATTATTATTAATCAATCATTTGACTATAATTTGTGTTCATTCATACTTTTGCCAAGATAGCTATACGCTTACTTAGTTTATTTTATAAACCAATTCATAAAGTCCTTTCCCCAAATCTATCTAAAACCATTTTAAATATGTTAATAATAACAATAATAATAAAAAAGAAATCATCTTTATATATTCATTATTTTCTATAATTCTACAATTCTATTACTATAGCTTTTTGTTTTATATAGCCATTGAATAGAAAAGGTTCCAAATTTTGTAAAATCGTTTATCCTTCTTGTTTCTTCATAATTTCAAATGTCAAATCAACTCATTTCAGCACATCTAGTATTTTTCTTGATAATATTGCCTCCGTGCAATGGATTTCCTCATTTTTTCCAATTTTTAGCAAATTGCAATCCCTTAGCTGCTGTTTAATCACATTTACAATCAACATATTTTTAATCCTTTGCCTGTATGTATCAGGTAAGAATTCCCAATAAAAATACTCTGGTTTTAAATCTATAATGCTTTTTAGTCATTTTTCCAACACGTGTGGATTTAGTTCAATTCTTTTTGCATCTCACAAGTCCACCACATATGTAATATGAGCCTTAGGTAATCTGAGACATTTTCCAACATCTTTCGGAGTTATTCTTCACAATTCTTGCTATTCTTGTCGGGGGAAATGCACCTATAAAACATCTTTATAGCAAAATTTTCTTTAATGCTGTTCGACATTGTCATTTTATAAAATTTTGAACCACAATTTTGCCAATTGTCTCAAGATCAATCCACATATCCAAAATTCTTCCCCCAAGCAATCATAGTTTCTTTAACTTGTTCTTCTTCTAGTTTAATTTCCAATAAATATCATACAATTTTTTAATCAACCTTTCAATCAATACGTGTCAAAAAGTCTTTATCTAAATCAGGTCAATTTATTATAGAAACCTTCTGTTTTAAAATCTTTTTCAATACCTTGAATGCTATCTGCGCATAAGAAAAAACCAATCATCTTCACCTTGTTCCTGCTAGTTTTGCATAGATTTAAGTTCACCCTTTTTCATTCAAAATTTTCCCCATATCTAACTGTTTGTTCTATCTTTTCTACTCGGATAAAGAATATGCTTCCTAGTGTACCAGACTGGGAAATTTTACAAATAACAATTGTCTTTTAATCTTCTCCATTTAACCACAGAGATCTATACTGATGATCTCTATACCATGTTTTTAGTTCTATATCAATAGAAGGATGCCCACAACAGATCATGTCTTCTAATGCACAATCCTGTACTACATCTTGTTCCATGCCTCCTTAGCCATGTAGTTGGTGCTTGGTAGTACAACTGGCTTAGGCAGAATCAATCTCCTCTAATTCTAGGATCTGAGAGAGTTTTAATTAATTCTCTCGCTTTCTTACCTTCCATAACATTTCAACCATTTAATGTTTAATTTAAGTAAGTACCCTTTCTAAGCCTATAGGTATGTATTGAACTATGAATTCTGGGTAAAATATTCATTTTGGTTGTTGAAATTCTCCTGTTTCATGGGGGTTCTAAAATAAGGCCAATTCATCTGCGCTTGCTTTTTCTATCTCATTTTTTTTCCATTCTTTATTCTTTTGTCTGTAATGTTTCTATTTAACACTTCCAGAGTTAATATGAATAGCAAAACGGTAATACTGGGCTCAGCCTTGTGTTGTACTTTTCATGATATTGAATAGACGTCCTGTTAATTCTCCTCTATCATTACCTCTTGCTGTTATGTTATAATATAAGATAGTGAGCTTGTATTGCTTGAAATAAATTTCCTGGCAAAGCCCATCTATTCGCAATAGATTATAACGTGAAATCTCCCAGTTCACATTACAAATGTCCCTTTTGTGCATCTAAAAATATCAAAGCCATTGTGTTTTTTACTTTCGGGGTGAGTCCAATATTACTCTCATATTTATCTTTAATTTGGTACGTTACTTTGGCAGAATCGCTATTATTGGTCAGAAATGAATAAAATTATTTATAGATGATCTTTTTTGATCTCTGCAATATTGAAGTAAGGATTTTCTATAATCTGCATTTTAATATAAGAATGGGTCTGATATATTTAATTGTTTGTAATGGATAGCAGTCTCTTCTAATTGAATAAGTGTAAATGTTCTGACTTCTGCACCGATGTTTTAGTAACTTCTTCGTTATTTAGCATTACTTCATTCATGAACTCTAAGCAATGGACAAAGGTTCAAGCGATTCTTGTAATGTTTTATAAGAATTCTGCCGGAAGTCCATCTGGCCTGGTGGCCTTCCCAATTATTTTGTTTCTTAAGTGCTTCGGTTAAACTAGCCATCATAGTTATATTGCTTTCTCATTTTTTCGGTCTGTAGGTATCTTAGGTAGATTAAGCATTCTGTAAATACTGTTTTACGAGTATACCCATCAATATTCTCTCATTCATATAATTTTCCCATAAAAGCCTCGAAATGATTTTCATTCTTACTCCTTTATTACCGTGGCAAACTTGACAATAGATCTATTAACTATGCAATTTCCTTGATTCTTTTTTCCTTTCCCATTTTGTATGCTAACCATAATACTTGTTTATTTGCATCCCCTCAAAAATAATTCTGTTTAGCACTTCTTAATTTTCATGTGCTAATTCTTCGTTTCTCTATTAAACTCATTTTAATGTTTAATTGTATCAATTTTAGCTTAATGTCTTTTCTGTAGGTTTTCTGTAGTTCTATTTCGAGTCTCTTATCTACTCTAAGCTTCCATGGCTTGCTTTTCCAATGCTCCCTTTTTCCATTGTGTAGTCTATTATGCAAGCATCTAAGCAATGCCTTATTGATGTTCATTCTGGTTGAAGTATCTTCTTTTTATTTTTCTCAAAGAAAAACCACCATTCTTTCTCCATCCCGTGTGTAAATTCCTTTCCTTTAGAAATAGTATTAATTTAATGTCATACTTGATCTTCTTATTTTGTCGCTTTCCATTTAATTGTACATGTGGATTGTGGTCTGCCCAAGATACCTTGTTTTCGATCTCTCTGTTGTTCTATGAGAACATTTGCATACATTAGCTTAAACGGATCGACCGTCTACTCGTCTGAGAGTTGAAGTCACAGAATCAGATAGCAATCTAGTCATGAGACCACTATGTTAAATGTCTGATTTGAGTAAAAAGTGTATTGTTGGATTTTATAAATTCTTTCTCTCATATATTCTTTTTAAGTTTGATTATCAATCTATGATTTATAACGGATTCGGGAAGAGTCTTCCCTAGGTATGCTTTGTTGCATTTTGTTCGTCTTACTACGTGATAGACAGATATAATAGAGTATTCCTATTATAAAAAATTGACTTATCATTTGCATAAACAAAATTCCAATTGGAGAAACTGCGTGCACCTATTGCTCAATACTATTATGTTGTACTAGAAGTCCCTAGGTGAGATTATAGTATTTTCAATTGTAGGTTTTTTATTATATAATATAGACAACTTTCACTATAGCTGGATCTATTTATTTATCTTATCATTCGGGTAAAGGCTGCAATCAGAGGGTATTGTTGATATTCATTGTCCACCTCGATTCTCTTCATCCATATATTTTGTACCGTTTAATTCGAATACAGATATTGAACTTACAGTTATTTGCTGGATATGGGGAAAAGATGTAACCAACCATACAATTTAAACCACAAATTAAACATTTACAGATGGTCCAGAATAGATATAGATTTAAGGACTTCAAGCAGAATATAATATCTGATTTTATTCAAAACAAAAAACTAATCGAAAGTACTATGGAGCAGACACACAAATCCAGATTTAGAAGCAATAGAAAATTGGATGTGAGAGACTCAAATGGACATAATAAAAATAGAAATAGCGAGAGATTACCACTAGAAGGATGGTTTTACACTATCTGGAGAGTGAACAAGAGACTGGAGAACTCACCTGTGGCTAATTCTTGGCATCTGAGTCAACAGAAGTAAAATATTGATTCCCTAATTTTGGCTGTATCAAACACATTGTTCATGTAGTTTTTAATAGTATTGTCTTGGAAGACAAATATATCACATTTTAGTTCATTTATTATGCTGTGAAAAAAGATGATCCTTCTTTTAACAGCCACTGGAATTTAAATCATTTATATCATTTTAATCAGCTTATTTTTCTCTTCCATGATATTATTGCACTTTATAATAGGTTTGGCTAGGTCTCGTAGATCTTGGTTTCATGTTGTTCTTTAGTCGCGTGCCACTGATCACCTTACTACGCCATTCTGCAGTTTCTCTTTTTCAGTCTCCACAATGTATGGTCGTCTTGAAAGTTTCACAGCTTAGTGAAATCTCTTTTAGCTGCGCTTCTCCTTCCAAAGCAAGTGAATTATCATAAGGTAATAGTACATGCTCTTCCTAGATTGAGCCAATTAATATATCTCTGTTCTTGACCAATGTAAATTGAGGACCCTCTGGGAGTTAGCCATCTATTACATTTCACCTCTTTTTTCGCGAAAGCAGTGAGCCACAAATAATAGAGTTGCTTATCTATCTCTCTACTCCTGGATATGGTTGCGTGTCACTTATAAAACCCAGATTCGCTTGCCTTATGTAATTCAATGTTCTTCTTCTTTTACACTTGCTTATAATTTGTGTCTTTAATGGCTTTTTTTTGTCGAATCTGATATGAACTTCTCTGGTAAGTTATTTCTCATCACTATATTCCTTGTCAAAACTCAATATACCGTCATCTACTCATTCCATCATCTTTCTCTTTCTGTTGTTTCCAAACCATTCAGCCAAATATTTCTATCAATTATCTCAGCTTAGATTTGTCCTTTTTCTTCCTCTCATGTTTTCAAATCTGAGGATAGAATTCAGCGAATCTCGTCCATCTCCCATTTCAATATCCACTTTTATCTTGTTCAACCTAACTGTTAATTCTTGACATCAAAATATTCCAATACCTTCTTTTTGTCTTTTTGATTCTATCTTCTTCCAATTTTTTTGTAATCTCTCATATCATATGTCACCATCATTTATTGAAATTCTCCACCTTTTCATCAGTTTTCAAGCTGTTTCTTGCTCAATGTTTTCTATGCTACTTTTCACTGGTGTCTGATTTTATTTGGATTCCTTGCATAATTCATGGTATTCCTTGCATAATCATCTTGTAAAGTCACTCTTTCTTGATACTTTTGTCTTGCTTTCAACATATGTCTGAACTGGGAACGTGTCCTCCAGATAGGTGGGGAGGCAGAAGATAGAAGTTGCAGGAGCAGACAGCTATAAAACTTCCTATACTCATTTTTAAACAATTCGGGATGCTTCAAGGTTCTTCTAGCAACCCGTAATCCAATTGTGAAATAGCCAAATTATAAATCCACGATGAAAGAAAATAAGAATGGGGTAGAGGAATAACCCAATAATATATAAAAGAAAAGGAGAAAAAAAATTCTTCAGGTTCTTCTTAACCTTGAATCCAATCAGTAAATTAGGTAGAATAAGGAATGGAAGAAAATAAAAAAAAGTTTAAAAAGAGCAAAAAGTAAAAAAAGAATTTTAAAAAAAGTAAGTTCTTCACGGTTTCTTCAACATCTAAACCGAAATTTGAGAATTTCAAATTGAATAAAAAAAAAAGTATTCGAAAAACAAAATCCCAAAAAAGAAAGGAAAAGAAAAAAGAAAGTTTTGAGGCTTTCCCTTTGAATAACAAGCAAAGATCGAAAATATTACAAAAATAGAAGTTTTAAAAAAGACAAAATATGAAAGTACAGTTGCTGTAAGGGTGTGTGTGTGACCCAACTTAAGAAAATAAAAAAGACACACTGTTACTTTATTTAATTATCCAAGGCTGTTTGTCAATAGCTCTCTCCAAACTTCAAAGCCAGAGTTTCAATTGTTGATAGAAATCGAGAAGAAACACCTGCTGTAACACTCTTCTGTGGCTTCTCCTCTATCTTATCCTTGTAGCAAATGTCCTTGAAAAAAAATCTCAGAAGGCTTTCTTTCTCAGCTTTCTTCAGCCTTTTGTCTAAGATATTTTCAAGAGCCTCTAGTGTGGGCAGTGGTTACAAAGTTTCTTTACTCTCCCTCTCCCCCTCCTTTTCCTAGACAAAACGTATAAATAAAATTAAAAAAGAATAAAAAGCAAGTATATAAGTATACCTAAGGGAGCCTCTAAACCTAAAGATATTACAATAGTCAAAAAAAAAGAAAACATTCGATATAAACTAGAGAAAGAAACCAGTTCCAGTTAGCAAATATCGCAGAATGCACCGATAGAAGTCCAGCCATGAAGAAAAAAAAAAAAAATACCAAAGCCTTACTTCTGACACTTCTGCTTAAACCACCAGCTTATTCAGTTCTGTCAAAATATTTTACAAATTCTTTTTCCCTTTAGGGTGTCCATTAAAGTCGCTTTTACAAGTCTTAGAATAATAAAAGAACGACAATTCTGACCATACACAAACATACTTTCTCTTCAACTCTTCCATTCAGGTAGCTGTCCCATACTTCAGCAAGCTTTGGACACTAGCCTCATTCTCCTGCGCTGAAGACAAAATGCTTTTCTGGATCAACCAGGAACTTTGCGATATCCGCTTGGGATCTACCGAGGGCGCGCCCCTTCACTATCACCGTCTCTTCGGGAGCAGTTTTAGGTCACATTTGGACACATTCAGCAGCGAGCAAAGATATCGGCTGCAATATCATACCTCCAAGATTGCATGCAGCATCATCAACGATGTCAGCTCCTCCTCCCTCTCATGTCCAAACTCTTCTAGTATTTTCTAAAAGCCAAGTACAGCTTCCCACCTTAATGAATTACATTGTTGCCATTTGAGCCTTCTCAAGGGCAAGAGACTTTAATAAAGTTATGAAATAGTTGGAACTTGATGTTTGCCTGAGGGGACTGCTAATCTGTTTATTTATATTTCTTTTAGCGTATTGGCTGTTTGCTTTAGGGCTGAATTAGAAAATGAATTCTAAAGTTTCTGTTGTTTGTATGAATGATGTATTTGCTTCCTCTCGATTGAATTTCACAGTTTCACAATAACTTCAACCATAATGTCTAGCTCTTGATCTAATTTAAGCGGCATGTCCACTGCACCAACGGATGTGCAAAGATGATGTAAAACGGACAAAAAATGCTTGCCATCATTGGACAAACGCAGATGCATCGTGTTGGTGTACTTCATCTGCGTACGTCTTTCATATGCTCTATCCGTCGAGCATGCTGTCTACTGCTATTTTCATCCGCTCAAACAGTTTTGAGCTGCCACAAACACTATTTTTGAGCGATGAACTTTCCCGCGCGTAACGATCTAAATCCCGTGAACACATCTATCCGGACAAAACCAAAATGTCCATGTACCGTTTCACCGCGTTAAACGTCCGCTGTATCCTCTCGGCCATCCTCGTGGAATCTACGCAACTCAACTAGTCCGCTCCAGCAGAAAATGGAAAGAGGGTAGGAAGTGAAAGGTATTGCGGAACGCCAACACAGCGTTAGTAGCACTGCATAGAAAGGATGAGAAGGCGGATGCAGCTTGGGATATTAAAGCATTAAAACGGACCAAAAAACTTGTTGTGGGTAATAAATAGGGATTGGTTTTATCACTTCAGATATTTAGTTAGGGATGTCTGGAGGATGTTAGAGTATGTGGAAGGACACGGCTTAGTCTGTGTAATAAACGATATTTTCCTAAAAAAAGGGGAGGAAATCACCTGGATCCAGCTATCAAGTCCAGCAGCCATGTGTGTGCAGCACCTCTTCAGGCTTGGTTCTTGCTCTTCCACACCATCCATTGAATCTCCACCAGTTGGATCATTGCACACTCCTTTTGCGAGCCATAGTCATTTCAACACCAGAGCCAATGCCCTCTTCAGACTGTTTCACCTTTTCTAACGGCAAAGAAAGGAAGACCATCCAAGAACTGTTGGGTCGATGATGGATCGGTAGAAAAGAATGGAGTTTGGACTGTATGACCAGTTGATGTGGAGCTGAGGAATGAAGGACTCTCGTGCATTCCATCACTTTAATGAGGATGCTACCAAGCCATGTTTGACGAACTTGTTAGAGGGCTTCTTGAAGACCCAGGTTGACCAAGCCTTAGCACAACTTCCAATCCCAAACCTGGACCCAGGATGAGGTCGGCACTGACACTGCGCCACCTGGCCTCTGAGAGCAAAGAGAAGATGTTTAACTGTTCTCGAAAATACAGGAAACATGCAGTTGCGTGGAGGGTTGCCACAACAACACCTATCAGCAAAGGGTCAGAAGGCTGGAGGAAAGTTGCAGAACATGTGGTAATCAGTAGAACTTTCCCCACACCGTTGGAGCCAACAGATGGAGGGCACGTGGCCTGAAAGCTTCCAGCCAACTCAGGTCTCTTATACAACTACAAGGGCTTCTCAGGCATCATCCTCTTGCCAATGGTTGATGCTGACTACAAGTTCATGTTAACATTTTGATTTGGGCTTTCCAGGGGGGCAAACGGGTGCAGTTTTTTTCATTTAGCAACAGGATATTACAACGCCAGTGACCTCAAGGATGGGCTTAATGCAACCTCATCATGGTTTTTCCAGATCCAGACCCCTAACCCAAACACACACAAGATGTCCCTACCTTCATCGTGGTGATGATGCCTTCTCCTTGTCAGAACCTACCTCATGAGCCCTACACTTCAAGATACCTCACCCGTGAAGAGAGGACCTTCAACTACAGGCTGTCCGGGCAAGACAGATGATGGAGAACGCCTTTGGCTATCCTGGGCAACAGGTTCCAGGGTACTTCTCACCACCATTGGCAGCATCACCCGGGACTGTGAGGAGCATCATGAAGCTTGCTGCATCCATCACAATCTCATGTGCCACCCCACAGGGTTGCAGAACAGGCCTTGCTGGACCATCAACAAGGCAATGGGGACATGGCAGCTGGGGAATGGAAGGCATAGGACGAAACCTTGTAGACACTGTGGATGTTCAAGACCCCAACAGAGCTTCACATGAAGGGAAGTAAAGCAGTGCAACCTCCTGAAACACTGGTGCAACTCCAGGCTGGAGCAGTGGAGTGGCAAGACAGGATGATAAGATGATTAATGGATGCTTCCTTGAGCCTTTCTCATAACACTGATGAGATTGTGACCATGTATGTTGTGGCCCTGACAATGAACAGAAGAATTAATAAAGAGCTTTGTTTATGCTGAAATGTGTTGAACAATGGTATAAATTGGTTATTGATAAAAAAGTGTGGCAGCTGGGGATGTGTGGACCCATACAGTCTATGCAGTCAGTATGCTTGCACGAGGGTTTATACTATGCCACAAGCTATCCTTACCTGTCCCACAATTATCCTTAACTCATCCATCCCACAGCTATCCCGTTCACCTATCCCACAAAGCATGCAAAGGCTTAAACATTATTTTTCAAAATAGTTTTCAGCAACACTTTATAAAAGAAAAAAAATGAACCAAGTGTGTTAACAAAGATAACCTTTTATTAATAACAAATATGACTTTATTTGAAAAAGCAAAATGAACCAAGTAAAAGTGTCTTATAGCAAAGATTAAAGTGAGCATGGGTAACAACTCAGTCTTCTGGCACTCTTCTCAAGTCATCTGAGGCGATGCCCATTGGTCTCAATGTAAAAGGGCCAGGGCTGTGAAGGTGGCTTGGGCCGGAGTGCCTGGTACTGAGGCACCATTAGGGTGCCTGGCCCCGAGACTACAACGAGGAAGATGGTGTGTGCTAGAACTCGCTCAAGAGCTGACTCAGTCCGTGAGGTTGAGAGGCCTTCATCAAATTCTGCTATGTGAGGCCCAAGACTGAATGTCAGATGTTCTGACGACGGGCTTGGCTGTGGGGTGGAGGAAGGAGGAGTGTAGTGGCCTTGTTGGTCTGCAGCTGCGAGAGAGGTGCGGTGTCTGTGGCTGTCTGTGGCATCCAAGGAACTTGGGCCTGGACTGGGAAGGGCTGCCTCTGCTGTGGGAAAGTCCTGGTTGGAGTGGTGCCTTGTAGGTGAGGGGCGTTGAAAATCCATTGGAAAGGGCTGTGACATCCCCTGGGGGTGGAGAGCAGACCTGGACTGGGTCGGAGGCAGGTTCAGTGGGCCCTTGGAAGGGTAGTGCAGAAGAGCGTGATCCCTCCTTCATCACCTCGGTACTGGGCTTGGCATGTCATGAGGGTCCTGGTCCACATTGGTGAGAAGGCACTTGGCGGTTCAAGCGGATGTTATTATGTCAAGTGGACCAGCTGCTGAGAGAAGATCTCGTGCTGCGTTTGATTGTGTCCCTGCATCTCCAATGAGGACAGTGTGGGCTCTGTCCCTCCAGCTGGCCTCTCTGCCTGCTTTCTGTGGAAGATTGGAGCTGGGGGTGGGGGTGGGTTGCGTCTCTGGTGGCTTCTTCTTCTTGTCCATCTGAGACAGGGGGATGCTCCACGTCCTCCAGCATCGGGAGTGCAGCTGTTGGGGGAGGTCTTTGTATGGGCCCTCCAAAGACACCACTCTGCCTGGACACTGGTGCTGGTCTCCTGGGGCCGGAAAGAGGACTGGCTGTCTCTGGGCCTGTCTGAGGGAGAGGTTTGTCAGACGGGGCTGCTCCTCGGTGTCCGCTGACCTCACCTCCAGGAAGCTGCATCTTGGCCATGATGTTTAGGTCTCTCGGTCAGTTGACTTACATGCCTGCCTGGTCTCTTCAGGTGCAGCTTTGCCAATACCAGGTGTGCATGTCGCCTCCCACCCAGGGAGGAACATCCAGCAGTGTTAGCCCAGGCTCTCCGCCTTCACTCTCCAAGCTCTGCGCTGCTTTCTCTTGGTGTCGCGATAGAGCCTGTGGCCCTTCTCCACAGATAAGTCTCTTTCTCCCTCAGCCATTCCAGCACCTCCTCCTACATGAAAATCGTGAACATGGAGTAGCTGTTTCTCTCTCCCTTCTCCTTCCCTTCCTCTTCCTCCCTTTGGCAGGGCCTTTCAGGGCCTTCAACAGCAGGGCTTTGAGGGCCTTGGGGCTGGTTCCATCAAAGCATAGCGCAGCAGGAGAAACACCAAGCAGCAGCAGGAGAATAGCACCACCAGCAGCAGAAGAAGGCACCAGCAGCCACCAGCAGCACCAGCAGCACCAGCAAGCAGCAAAAGCAGAAAGCACCAGCAGCTTCAGAGTCAGCGCCAGGGGTGGGATGGTTGGTTCTGTCTCTTCTTGCCAGGGCTGGCAGGAGTAGGCACAGGGCTTTCCTCTTCTTCCTCATGGTGTTTCTCTCAAGATGTCTCTGAAGCAGGACTTTCCTCTGAATGCTGACTGCTTGCGAGCTGCATCCTTTATATCTGCGCGAGCTTACACAATTCATCCTCCCCGCAGCGCGCTAGTGAAATGCTTTGATCGCTATACATCCGCTATGCATCCGCTTTGCTTCCTATAGGCGTCCGTGATGCATCCGTATCATCCGCTATGCATCCGCCCCTTCTGCTACACGTCCACTTCGCTATTCTCTCCCGGAACCCCTGTGGATGTGTCATCCACTTCCATCCGCTTTCATCCGCTAGGTTTCCTACGAACATCCACTTTACATCCCCTCTACATCCTCCCAACGTCCGTTCCTTTCCATTCTTTTCCGTTCTATTTATGCAAATTTGGTCCACTTTTGGGAGCAGATAACAATGGATGGAGCCACCCCTGAAATTTTGCACGTTCGCTGTGTCCTTTTTGCAAACGTTTTGCATCCATTGGCCAATGTGACCTAGCCTTTAGAGAGTTGAACAAAAACCTCAGGCCTTTAATGGACTCTTGTATGACCTGATTACTGTGCTTCCAAAGTTCTGAATTTATTTCAAATGAAAGTAGGCCAAAGGTGCTGACTAATCAGTGATGCTTGTCTTGAGATGATTGGTTGGACTAGAAGACCTCCAAAATCTCTTCCAACTCTGTCATTCTGTTCTTCTGACATCTTCTTTCCACCAACTAGCAGTTTGAATTCAGGGTGAATATATTCTGCAATACAGCAGTTAGACAATAGAAACACATCTGAATAGAATGGATAAAGTAAGTTCTCTGTTACAGAAGATGGAAATTAGTGGGGCAGCTGTCTTCTCTTCTGACTATCCATTTGGAGATGGGTAATCTGGCTGAGAGAAGAGGGCGTGGGTCATAAAAAGTTGATCATTATGTTGTGGGCCAAAAAAAGGTCAAGGATAAAAGTAGAGATGGTCATAGTTTGGCAGCCAAGAAATGGGAAGAAAAAAGGAGAGTTAGGCTGTCAGAAGGAAAACACTAGCCTGCTACTGGTTCCCTCTTCCATCAGAATCAATTGCTTTTTTATGCAAATTTGGGGTCAGCTATTTTTCCTTCAATCTAGTTAGGTTGGTCTAACTAATACTTTTGATCCTGTCTTGGTTTTCTTTTTCTTTTAAAGTGCAATACAGTCCACATTCAGAATTATGTCAGTATATTTAGCACTCACATTTGAATCAGCCTTTGGAAAGACCATTGCAACAGCTATGCTTAAAATTGGCAGTGTGATGTGACCACACAATCACAATCTGATGGTTTGGCACCTTCATGTTCACTGTGTGGTCTTTGATCTGCTCAGACTGGAAATAAAAAGTCAGTTGCAGGAGAAATTGTGCAGTCATTTCAATTCATAAGAGTCACATGGATAGTAAGTTCCATCTCAAAAACTGTCCAATGTTATAAAAAAAATCACACACATATACAGCACCTCAATCTTCTGGAATAGAAGAGGTAAACATAATCTTAATCCCAAGTGAATTATTTGCAAACAAGAATAAACAGCCCTTTTTAAAAATCCCAGTTCTATAGATACAATATAGTAAGAAGTCTTTATTTTTTCTAAACAAGATTATTGGCTTAGTTGGTTGTTGGATATAATTAAAATGTAACCCTATTCCACATACCACGTACTGACAGACCAAATATTTCCTCAGATACACTGTGAAATATCTACATTTTAAAAATGCTATAAAGAAATTTATTCTGATCATCTTTCATAGCAACAACAGTCACCTCTTAAGAAAAACAATTTTATTTATGCAATTGTTTAGGAAAATTCTATCATGTTTTCACCTCAGCTGGGTTATGGATGGCATGGTTTGAATAAAGGCTTCAGGAAATTAAGATGATTTGATATAGGTTTAATAAAGTATTTTTTCACTGTGTATCAATCTTTTAATTTTTTTATGCTGCTGGCCTTTATAATTTTAATGGTTAGATAGATTTTTATTGTTTATAAATTTTTATAGATCCATTAGAGCTGCTGTGTAATTTTTAAATCCATAAATTAGTGGAACATTTATTGTGCATTTTACCTCATGGCTAGCAGAGAAACTTATAATTCAAAAACAACAGCATATTTGGCTTATCTCTCAATTTTTCTTTTCCAATGAGAGCAGATCAATTTAGTAATTTATATAATCCTGGAACAAAATTCTTCATTTATGTTCATATATATTAAGGGATCTTATCCAAAGACAGATTGTTGCATCCAGCTAATTCTAATTTGTCTTATTTGCTTTCAGTTTCACATGAGGAATAAAGCAGTACATTGCTATATTTATTCAATGTTCTGTAGCTAACTGTGGCATAATATAATACACGAATGAGATCTTATCCATTAATGTTTTTAACAGTGAAGTTCATATTTATGATCAATATCTTGTTCAATGTCCCCTGGAAAATTTATCAATAACTGCCTCAAATATTTTGGACTTCAATTGTTTATTGCTTTAGAGCATTATTGTAAATTGCCTCCACAGATGAAAAGTGAGATACTACTATTTAATGAAGATAAAGTGTCACAAGGTTCATGTGGACCGAAGGGAAGCGGTACAGGGGATGTTATCCTATAGCACACAGGAGCAAAGTCACTTGCTGTGAGTGTTATTCAGAAAAGAAAAAAATATACTCTTCTTGATAAAAAAGCTGTCAGTTTGATATAATGAACACGCATTTCACTGCACTGCAATCTGGCAATGAATTATTTTTTTAAAATTAACTCACCCCTATCCATCTCCACCCCTGGCTTTTAAAACCTGAATACTTTTTTCTACCTTGATCATACTGCAGAGAAAAGGACTGATATTTCAGACTTCTTAAATACAATCCAGGTGTATAGTATGCAAAAGAAACAAAAACAGTGGCATCTATAAGGCAGAGGGAAAGTTAAGAAGTGCCCTGATACAAGGCCTGCCCCTTTTAAACATGCATGTGACATCAATCAACGCAGAAAAGAGATAAAACATGTGGTACAATGCTATGCTGTCATTTTGCTAATTTTGACAAGCCACCCCTTGGTGGGAAGAAATATCTATCTGGTTCAATTCAAAGGTGGGAGAAAGACACTGGAAACATGGAGGCTGATTGGAAAGAAGGTTTAATGATGAACAGAACCATCAATCACATGGTTCTGGTGCAGCTGACATGGAATTGAGAAGGGGGGGGGTACTTTGAGCTTTGCACTTGAGTTTCCTGTTCCTGTGCAAGAACATGTCTTCTATTGGCTGTTGTCAGGTTCCTATGGGGTCATGTAGGGATTATGTAGGAATCATAGCTGGATCTATAGGCAAAATAGGAAATGCAAATCCTAGGAGTTTGTTTGAGCTAAATTTGGTTGATGTTTGGACTGCTCTGAAAGGGCAATTCCTATTGGCTTGCTGGCTTTTGTCCTGCTTTGGCTCTTGAGTGAAGGTATTTACTTTTGAATAGAGCTATTTAATTCAAAATAAGCTCTTTATTTCTGAAGTGCTGACATTTGGTGTGGGCTATCAAGGAAAGTGGGGGTTGCTTTCTGCCTCTAAAAAATATGTTTTCCATTTCTCATTCTGGGAAATATAATATTCTGCCTTTTTTAATATTTCTCAAAATATTTCATTCTTCTAGGAGGGGTAGGCACTGACTTTCTATTCCTGCTATGGACACTGCTGGATGCAAGGGGCATAGATCCTTGAAGGGAAATTTTCCTGATGAGAAAATGCATATAGGTTTCTCTTGGGATATTTTCCAAACAACATGTGATATGTGTGGTTTGTAGTGGGCTTAAATTAGAGAATACACCAGAAAACATTGTTATTGTTGTTGCAGATCGATCTTTTAGACAGGAGGTGCATGGTTCAAATAAAGGCCCGGTCCCACTGAACTTACGGATGCAAAGAGGATGTAAAACGTTAAAAAAAGCTTGCCATCCATTGGAAA
>BHFT01041514.1:0-14472 GCA_004320025.1 Laticauda laticaudata
TTCCAACGGATGGCAAGCTTTTTTTAATGTTTTACATCCTCTTTGCATCCGTAAGTGCAGTGGGACCAGGCCTTAAGGCTTGGAAGTGATTGCCCCTTCCATAAGGTATAAAGGACAGGCAAAGGTGATGAAACCTTTGTAGGAAGCAAAGTCATTCATTCTGTTCAAATTAATCCTCAAAGTTCTGTGTGTACTTTGTACTTCAGTTGGTTTTTTATAATTCATTTGGCCCTCCAGTTGTTGGCATCAATCAAAGGAAAGAAAGGTGGGTGCTTATCTCGAACGGACTGTTGGGACTCATTTTTGCCTGGGAATGAAAATAATTAACAGCACTGATATAAAGCAACCCCCTGACCTGCTGAAGAAGGAGACCAGTCTCTGTTTGAAAGCCTTCAGGGATGGAGGACCCACATATAGCTTGAAGGCAAGCTATTCCATTAGTTAATTGCTCTCACTGTTAGAAAAGTTATCCTTAGTTTTAAATTGCTTCTCTCCTTGGTTAGTTTCCAACCATTGTTTCTTGTCCTGCCTTTTGGTGCTTTGGAAAATAGTTTGAGCCCCTGGTCTTTGTAGGAGCCTCTCCAATATTGGAACAGTACTACCTAATTCCTGAAACCATTCTTCATACCTTTTTAGCCTCCAGCCCAGGGGTGGGATTCAATTTTTTTAACAACCAGTTCTGTGGGGTGGCTTAGTTGGTGGGCATGGCTTGGTGGGCATGTGACTGGCTGGGTGTGGCCAACTAAACATCACTCACATCGAGACACGCATTTCCTCGCCTGGCCTCTCATGACTGTGGGGATGCTGCAATAGTCGTAAGTGTGGAAAATGGTCATAAGTCACTTTTTTCAGTGCCATTGTAACTTTAAATGGTCACTCCACACAAGCAAAGTACCAGCAAAGGAAGGGAAAAATTTCCAGAGAAGTTCCTGAGACAGGAAGTCTAGTCCTGCCAAGAATGTAATAAGGGTTAATGGAGAGGCAGTTTCTGGAAGCAACACCAGAATGTTTCCTTCCTGCCTTCCTTACAGGATTAGGCCAGTAATTTCATCTCACAACCGGTTCTCTGAACTGCTTAGAANCTTTTTGTATGGAAGTTGCCTTCTTCTATGTTTTTTTTTTTTCAACTACTCCATCGATTAGATTCCTAAGATTTTCTGGTTGTATCAGATATAATATCCTAGCCTTACTTAGGTTTTGGGGAATCAGCCAAGAAGAAATAAATCTGCCTTCTAACCTGGCATGTACAGAGAGAGAAAAAATATTCCATTGTGCATATCGATCTTACATTCTGTGAAAATATGCCCTGCAAACCTGATGCCAAGGGTGAACAACCCAAGGGCTCAGAGCTACAAGCCTGCCATCATCTCCTTTGTTGTGCCCATGGATTCCTCTCCAGAGACACAGGTACTGAATATTAGTCGTGGAGTTTCCAAACATTGGGGCAGAAAGTACCCAAAACCAGGAACAAACTTGGTGTCCTTTGGAGGACAAAGGTATCAAGATCAGCCCTCAGAATTCCACAATCAACATAGCCATTGCTGGAAATTCTTTTCTTTCTTTCTTTCTTTCTTTCTTTCTTTCTTTCTTTCTTTCTTTCTTTCTTTCTTTCTTTCTTTCTTCCTTCCTTCCCTCTCTCTTTCTCTTTCTTCTTTCTTCCCTTCTTCCTTTTCTCTCTCTTTCTCTGATTTCTCTCTCTCTCTTTCTCTCTGTATAAGTGTGTCCATGTCTCTGGCAGATATACAGGCTGAAGACATCTGTTAAAAGGGGAGGTCATAAATTGATCCAATATTTTGAAAACTGACTTCAAAACCCTATTTTTTCTACAAACCACAGGAGTCAATAGAAAATCCTAGCCTAACCATAGGCAAGTGTGTGTGTGTGTCTTTTGTGTGTGTGTGTGTGTGTGTGTGTGTATCTGTGTGTCTCTCTCTGTGTGTATTATAATGGCTTCAAATCGTCCTAACTCCTGGCATCTGCCTGAACTTGTCCCTGAAGATTTCTTGGCAACATTTCCAGATATATTATTGCTATCTTTTTTAGGTCTGAGAGAGAAAGATTGGCCCAAAGTCTCCCATCTGAATTCATCCCTAAGGCAGAACTACAATTCACATTTTTTCCATTTTTAGTCTCATGCCCAAACCACTGCAGAAAATTGGATTGCATGCAAAAAATGGCACTCCCTGATATGCATCAACACTTCTGCACTATCTTTTATTCCTCAGCCACAATTTTCCCAGCCTTAATTTGGTCCACCCTCCAAAGGAAATATTAATGAAATTTGCCAGCCTCAAGGCCAGAAGGAAAATATGGGGAGTCCGTAACGTTATGCTCAAAGGAGAGTTACAACTGCCAACAAACTAAAACGCTAAACCTATAATGTTGTGCAAGGAACCTGTTAAGATTGTTACTAAGTTGTTTAAAGTGTTGTGTGAATATAGTTGCTGTGTGCGTGGTCATTATTAATCTTATCACTCTTACAGAAATGCAGTTTGGAATGATCTTGAGGTTAGATAAATGCTGAAAATAGCAGAATGAAATTGAATACATGAAGTAATTGACTTGGGAAAAAGAAATCAAATGCAAAAGCATAGCTGGTTTGCAATAATACTTTTTTTAAAAGAAAAAAATCTTAGAATGGTAGTTGATTACAAACTGAATACGCGTTAGCAGTTGATATCCAAAGAAAGGCAAATATGGTTTTAGGCTGTATCAGCAGAACTGTATTTTCTAAATCACAGGAAATAATCATTCTATTTATTCTGCACTGACTAAACCCCAGCTTGAATAATATATTCATTTCTGGGCAACCCACTTTAAGAAGATTTCAGAGGATGAAGAACAGGTTCATGAAAGAATAACACAGATGATCAGGAAACCAGAAGCTAAATTGCATGAAGAAAAAGCTCAACAGGAAATGTCATTTATTTACTTCTTCATTTGTTCAATTTAGGTGCAGCATGACTCCAAACTGATTTGGAGCAGCTCATAATACAAGCAATATAAAAATATGGTCTAGACTTTGCTTGGCCAATTAATTAATCCTTTAAGGGCTTTCCTGCATTGCTGAACTGCTGCACATAAACTACAGTAGCTAGACACCAAGCCTACTTAAGGAATCTCTTTTCAGATCATGGATGTTCTTTTGCCCTGTTTATGGTGATGGCTATCATACTCTGGCCTGTACTTATCATTGTCCTTGTGTTGTCCATGCTGCCATCACTTTACTCCTCTCCCCCAAGCTAAAAAAGCAAGCACCTGTCCCCTTCTTCTGCATGGGTGAGCATGTGGTTTTTTATCAACAGACCATTTGCACGAGCCCCCTTCTCTTCATACCTGACACCTTTCTGTCTGGTATCTCTGGAGATTCTCAATCATCCAGATCAATAACTGTCCTAAAAGTGGTTTTGCCAAAAGGCAACTGGACTTCCTTGCTTTTTTTCCGTTGAACACCTTTTGCTTCTCTACCAAGAAGCTTCTTCAGTTCTGAAGTTCAGAACAGTTCTGAACAGAACTGAAGAAACTTCTTGGAGGAGAATTGAAACTTTCAAAGAAAAGGCCAAAAATGTCCAATTGCCTTTTGGAAAAAAAACCTTTGGAACTTCCTATCTGGTGCACCATCCTCAACACAAGGTTCTAACAATAATAATTCCCACTAAATGAGCTACAGTAAAAGGAGAAACTGGCAAATATCTTTCAGGAAGGAAGGAAAGGAGGGAAGAAGGATCAATTTTCTTGTTGCTATAAAGAAAAATTGACAGAATTCTTGTCAATTTCCACTGATTAAACAAAGAAAGAATGGAGATAGATCACATCTTCATTCCAGCAATATACCTGTTTAAAAGACAAACATCTAACCTTTCCTTTCATCTATGATAACCTTTTTAAAGTCAACTAGCACTGTATGGAGAAGGAAAGCAATGGAATTTCTTTCTCCAAAGTAGAGCAAACAATGTTTTAGTGTCAAGGATCACTGCAGCTTAATTAATAGCCATGATCATAGAAACCAGCAGGTTTTGACTTGTTGACACCTTGATAAACTTTCATTTGGTCTTCTCTTTCTCATATTTCCATCTCACCCATCAAAAAGAATAATGCAGCTATGGATGCAAGGTGTCTAGAGCCAAAATGAAACATCACAACAACCAGATAGGTGAAATAGTCCCAAAACAGATCTAAAAGGCAGCAAACCATGTGTGGCTAGTAATTTCAGAAAACAAAAGCCACTGAGATTATTGGGAAGATCTTCATTGCTAGTAGAATAATATAGCTTGTCAAAGGCAATTGTCCTGCTCAATTTACACATAATATAATTAAGTTGGGATTGCTCACTTTCTCACACTTCTTCCTCCCCTGAGCTAAGAGGTTTTTTTTTTTTTTAATAATGGTCCTTTTTCCTCCCCTGCTTTCTCAAAGTCTGTTAACTATTCCATCACACAAGCCAAGTGGAGCACAAATAATTGGTAGTCTCCATAGTCTTCTCTTCCAAATGATCTTCAGTGTCTGCAAGGGAGGACTTGTGATGCAGTATCAGAAAAGCACTACTTTCATGACAACTGGAGGCTGCCTCAGTAGCAGGCTGGCAATGAGATGGATACCATATTATGGCGATAGGACTGAGCAAATGATTAGAGAGAAGTGTGTGTGGATGAGCCTGTATTATTGTTGATGAAAGATATACCCATGTCTGTTTCCATTGATATAAAAAGTGAGGGGAGAAAGGGTATATGGGTTGCAGGGGATGGGAATTTGTCATCTTTGACTGTTTGTAAGAACCCTTCCCATAAAAGCCTGACAGAGATAATCCCTTCTGCTGATATCTTGACAGTATTCTCAACATGGGAGACAAATTCTTACCTGAATTTATTGTTATAGTAGGATCTGAACAAATGTGGTACTCTCTTTAATTGTACTAAAGCATGTGTCATCCTTTCTCCTACATAGTGCCCTGAAATAGCTCTGGACCAGAATGTCTATATGACTAAGAATTCGGGGAATTATAGCCTCAATATATCAGGAAGGCACCCAGTTGGGGATAATAATGGAAGTAGAGAAAGAAAAGAAGTCTGACTTTGAACTGGACTCTAGTCAGTTCTACTGGACTACATGGATGAAGAACTAAAGGAAGGTCATCCCATGATTAGTTGTTTGGACCAATTGTGTCTCCATCTTGGCAAATTTAAGATGGGTGGACTTTAATTCCCAGGATTCCCCAACCACCCTGCTCTCACTGGCTGAGGAATTCTGGGAGTTTACATATCTTAAAAGGTGCCAAGTTTGAGAAACTCTGGTTTAGATCAGGATTCATTTTGATCGTTACCACTGCAGATACAACTCCATGCAGCATTCGTGGTTTGAAGAGGGAAGAAACTGAAACAATTCAGAGTGATGTAAATTTGAAAGCATTTGCCTAGAAGACTTGGGTTTAAAAGGTGATTATCTGAATATGCATTTTCAGGATGCAAAGCAAAGAGATCCACAAATGAGGATTCTTTGACTCCATTTCATTATTCAAAAACTCACCTCATATTCCTTCAATTCACAACTACTGAAATAGACAGCCTTTGGCATAGTTGCGAGTCACGAGAGACAAACACATTGAACATTAGGGTAGGAAAGTGAAATCTCCTCCCTTATAAGACCTAAACACACTCATGAAGCTAGAGGAGAGTTAACACCCATCTGGCTTAATATAGGGAGCAGCCAATCTCTCTAAAAAGTGCTTCAGGCTAAAATCCCTGCTGATGTCAGCAGCATAAACAGCTATACCCAAGGAGAAAACCTGCTTAGGGACAGACAAAACATTCCCTGCAAGTACAGGCCAAATGAAAAGTGAATGTGAGCAAAAATCTAGGCAGTGTGTGCTTACTAGAAAATGCTAGGTCAGGAATATATTGTTGGGATGAAATTTCCTGATTAAAAACCCCCTCCCCCAAATATTTCCCATTTAAGAACACTTTCCCATCACTGGTACATGATAAATCAACTTTAAAGCCCCTGTCACACAGCACCAACGGATGGAAAGAGGATGTAAAACGGAGAGAAACACTTGCCTCCAATTGGTTAACGCGATGCTTCCGTTCTGTACTCACTGTGGTCTGTTTTTCATCCTCTCTATCCGTCAGCATCTGTCGACTGACATTTCATCTGCTCAAAAAGTTTTTGAGCTGCACAAAACTTTTTGAGCGGAAAATGTATCCAACGCATCCGTTCTGCATCCGCAACGCATATGGGAGAACATCCGTTCTACATCCGTCATCATCCGTTTACGCATCCGCTCCATCCGCAAGGCATCCATTGTGCATCCGCGCAACTCGCATCCGCTCCAGCGGAAAACGGACACAGGGAGGAAGCAAAACGGATGCGGAATGGACACGTAGCGTTAGTACCACGGATGGAGAAAGGATGAAAGTGGATGCAGCTCTCATACAAAAAGCATTAAAACAAGAAAAAACGTTTGCATAGGGGACGTATCTCGGATATTTAGATGTCTGCAGGATGCCTAGAGGATGCAAAAAGGACACCGAGAAGAAAACCTATATTTCCTATAAAAGGGGGAGAAACTCACCTGGATCTCACTTTCAGTCAGCAACCCTGTTGTGCAGACCTCTTCAGCCTTCATCTGGCTCTTGCTCTTCCACAGCATCCAGTCATCTCCACCATGGATCATCACACACTCCTTTTGGTAGCCACCATTGTTCTACAACAGTGTGAAGCCATCTACAGGCTCTTTCACTTGTTCTATGCAAAGAAAAGGAGGCGGCCAAGAAGCGTCTGGGTCTGAAGATGGATCGGAGAAGAGCACACTACGGACTGTATAACAAGCTGATGGTGGAGCTGAGGAACGAAGACACTCGTGAATTCCAGAACTTCATGAGGATGCCACCAGCCATGTTTGACGAAGTTGTGGAGCGGCTGAGACCCAGGTTGACCAAGCAGAGCACCAACTTCCGGCCCAGCCTGGACCCTGGGCTCAAGGTGGCACTCACTCTGCGCCACCTGGCCTCAGGGACCACCTACAGGAACATGCAGTACGGCTGGAGGGTGCCACACAACACCATCAGCATTGTGGTCAGAGAAGTGGTGCAGGCCATCATCGAAGAATACCTGAGGAGGCACCTCCAGTGCCCCTCCACTGAAGAAGGCTGGAAGAAAGTTCCGGAGCAGTGGTATCAGAAGTGGAACTTCCCCCACACCGTTGGAGCCATAGATGAGAAGCATGTGGCCTGCAAAGCTCCAGCCAAATCAGAGGTCCACTTAAATACAAGGTTTCTTCAGCATCATCCTCTTCGCCATGGTCCGATGCTTCAGGCAACGGGTCAGCTTCAGATGCCCAGGTATACAACGCCATTGACTCAAGGAGGGGCTGGAACGCAACCTCATCATGGGCTTCCCAGATCCAGACCCCCTGCCCAACGACACACAAGATGTGCCCTACTTCATCGTGGGGATGACGCCTTCTCCCTCACAACCTACCTCATGAAGCCCTACACTTCCAGATGCCTCACCGTGAAGAGAGGATCTTCAACTACAGGCTGTCCAGGGCAAGGCGGGTGGTGTGAGAACATCTTTTGGCATCCTGGCCAACAGATTCCAGGTACTTCTTACCACCATGCAGCATTGCCCACAGACCATTGAGGAGGATCGTGGAAGCTTGCTGCATTCTGCACAATCTCATGTGCACCCACTATCCAGTGTTGCGCAGAACAGACTCGGTGGACCTCCAAGAAGGCAATGGGGACATGGAGCCTGGTGAATGGAGGCAAGGCGAAACCTGATAGACCACTGTGGATGTGCAAGTCCCCAACAGAGCTTCACGTGAAGGGAAGAAGCAGCGCACACCTCCTGAAACACTGGTGCAACTCCCCAGCTGGAGCAGTGGAGTGGCAAGACAGGATGGTAGATGCTTAATGGGTGCTTCTTTCAGCCTGTCTCATCAACACGGATGAGATTGTGCCATGTATGTTGAGTGGCCCTACAATGAACAGGGCATTTAATAAAAGAGTTGTGTTTATGTTGAAATGTGTTGATCAATGATTACATTGTTATTGATAATAAAGGGCCAAAGGTGTGGCACCTGCGAGCGGTGGACCATACGTCCCACTATGCTTGCACTGGAGGTTTATTTATCCACAGCTATTACCCATCCCAAAGGGATCCCTGCCCATCCCACTGCTATCCTTACCCATCCCACAAGCATGCAAAGGCTTCAACCATTTCTAAAAGTTTTTCACCAATACTTATTGACTAAATATAAATGAAGCAAGTGTGTGAAGCAAAGATAATCTTTATTAATAACAAGCTGTAAAAGCAAAATGACCCAAGTGTCCCAAGCAAAGATGAAGTCAACAGGTAGCCACCCAGTCTCTGGCAGTCTTCTTAGTCACTCTGAGGCATGGCTATGGTCTCAGGGGTGAAGGTCCAGGTGCTGTTGAGGGTGGCTGCTGCTGGAGTGCTGGTCTGAGGTGCCATTGGGGTGCCTGTCCCCGAGAGGACAACAGGGAATGGTGTGTGGAGGAAGCTCTCAGAGAGCTGGCTCAGTCCTGTGATGTTGAGAGCCCCTTCTCCATGACATGGGGTGTCAGCCCCAATACCGATGACAGATGTTCTGAGGCCGGGCTTGGCTGTGGAGTGGAGGAAGGAGGAGTGTAGTGGGGATGTCCAGTCTGCAGGTGAGTGAGGTGAAGCATGGGTGGCATCTTGGCGTGGGTGGCATCTGTTGGCTGGGTGGCATCTGTGGCATGGGTGGCATCTGTGGTGTGGGTGGCATCTGTGGTGTCGGTGCATCGTGGCGTCCATGGCATCGGTGACATCAGTGGCATTGGTGGCATTTGATGTACCTGTGCCTGGACTGGGAAGGGCTGCCTGTCCTGCTGGAGCTCCTGAAGCCGTTGCCTTGGTAGGTGAGGGCCTGTGGAAAGCTTGGAAGGGCAGTGACATCACCTGGGGTGGAGGAGCAGACCTGGACTGGGTGGGAACAGGTTCAGCTGGGTCTGGAGGGTTGTGAAGAAGACCGGTGATCCTGTCCTTGATCACCTGGTACTTGATTTGGACATGTCCATGAGGGTCTGGTAACAATAGATGAGGAAGGGCTGTGGTTGGAGGATGGATGTCGGTGTGTACCAGCTGAGAGAGGAGATCATACGTTGCTTCTGATGGTGTCCCTGATCTCCAGCAGGACAGTGTGGCTCTGCCCCTCCGGTCTGCCTGTCTGCCTGCTTTCTTTGGAGGTGGAGCTGGGGGTGGGTGTGGGTTGGTCTCTGGTGGAAGTGCCCTTCTTGCTCCCACTGCGTCAGGGGGTCCTCTACACGCTCTGCCATGGGGAGTGCAGCTGTCAGGGGGGTCTCCGTCGTGGCACGCTCCAACAGATACCTGACTCTTGGCCAGAAGAGGACTGGCTCTCTGCGGGCCTGCCTGAGAGAGAGGGTTGTCAGAGGGGCTGCTCCTCCGTGGCGGATCTCACCCTCCAAGAAGCTGCACTTGGCCATCACATAGGTCTTTCGGTCCGTCAGCTTGACCGTGGCCTGGCCAGATTTCTTGAGGTGCAGTTTCCCATACCAGATGTGCATGTGCTTCCACCAGCCGAGGAGCACCTCCGAAGTGTAGTCCAGGCTCTCCGCCTTCTCTCTCATAGCAGCCTTGTTTCCTTTTGGTGTCTTGATAGAGCCTGTGTCCCTTTCCGCCAAAAGATACTCGTTCTCCCTCAGCCATTCCAGCACCCTCATCCTCATGTTCCTCTTCGATGGAGTACTGCCTCCTCTACCATTCTTGTTCTCGCGTATGCCTCTTCCTCCCTCTGGCAGGGCTATCTGGGCCTCATCAGAGGGCTTCGAGGTTGTTGGGGCTTGCTCCACACACCACCACCACCAGCAAGCAGCAACAACAACAGTAGCAGCAAAAGCAGAACCAGCAGCACCAGCAGCACCAGGATCACAGCAGCAGCAGAGTAAGCACCATCAGCGCCAGCAGGACCAGCAGAGGACCATGATCAGGTGCAGCAGAGTAAGCACCATCAGCACCAGCAGCACCAGCAGCACCAGCAGGACCAGGAGCACCAGCAGGACCAACAGAACCAGGAGCACCAGCAGCACCAGAAGGACCAGGAGCACCAGGAGCACCAGGAGCACCAGGAGCACCAGCAGGACCAGCAGGACTAGGAGCAGCGCTAGCAGAGTAAGCACAAGCAGAGCACCAGCACCAGGAGCAAGCGCCAGCAGAGTAAGCCCCACAGAAAGCACCAGCACAGAAGAGTCAGCCCCAGCAGCAGAAAGCCCCAGCAAGAAGCAGAGTCAGGGCCAGGGGTGGGATGGTGGCCCTGTCCCTCTTGCCAGGGCTGGCAGCAGATGGCAGGGGCTTTCTCTTCTTCCCCATGGTTGTTGGCTGGCTGGCTGGAGCTGTGTCCTGCAGCAGGTCTTTCCTCTGAATGGTGACCTGCTTGAGAGCTGCTTCCCTTTATATCCACAGGGCTTACGCAATGCATCCTCCCCGCATGCCGCAGTGAACGCTCTGCATCCACTAGGCATACTGCTAGGCTTCCGCTCTGCATCTGCTTCATCCGCAGGCATCGCTCTGCAGCCGTTTCCTTCCGTTGCGTGTCCACTTCGCTGTGCTTCCCAGGAAGCCCCGCGGATGTGCCATCCGCTTCCATCCACTTCCATCTGCTAGGCTTCCATGGAGCATCCGCTTTACATCCTGGCTACGTCCTCTCCCCATCCATTCCTTTCCGTTGTTGTCCGCTCTGCTTATGCAAATTCGGGGCACTTTTGACAGCGGATAACAATGGATGGAACATTTTCTCGTCTGTTGTCTCTTTTTACATACGTTTTGCATCCGTCAGCCTATGTGACAGGCCCTTAAAAACTTAAACAATAAGAAAACAGATATTTCCATTATGCTGCAGTGTTTTTTACTTTACACACACACACACACACACACACACACTCGTGTGAGATGTTAGATTGCTGTACAAATTAAAAAATGTAGAATAGAAATGAACATTCTTCCCCTGATTACAATGTAATTTAAAATATTGAAGCAGAATATTATCAGCTTCAAAAATGTTATTTTTTTATTATGAGGCATCCATGCCATCCATCTCATGGAAGGGACTAATATTAATATGATTTCTTTTGCTATCTTCCAACAAGAACAGTCTCAAATATACCACATTGTTAGTTAGCATGTAAGCAGGTAAAAGTTTTCTGCCTTGATCATTTATCTTTTTCTGTCAGATTTGTGACCCACCTTCTAGAAAAGCTTTACTTATTTTATAAATAAATAAGGGTTTGAAAAAGTACAGTAAGACACCAATGCATCATTTCTCAGATATGCATGG
The DNA here is from genome assembly GCA_004320025.1 of Laticauda laticaudata. Classification (NCBI taxonomy): domain Eukaryota; kingdom Metazoa; phylum Chordata; class Lepidosauria; order Squamata; family Elapidae; genus Laticauda; species Laticauda laticaudata. Next base: position 11,336 of record BHFT01041514.1, read on the forward strand.
GTACTCTAGAGCAGTGTTTTTCAAACATGACCACTTTAAGATGTATAGACTTCAATGCTCCAAATTCCCCAGCTGGGGTGTTAGCTGGGTGTTCTGTGAGTTGAGGTCTACACAACTTAAGGTGTCAGATTTGAAAAACGCTGCTTTAGAGCCAACTTCCTTGCCTGTGGGAATATATAGCACCATTTCACTTCATTGAAATTCATTTTATTATATTTACTTTGCTGTTACTTTGTTGTTTTGCATGTATACTGAGAGCTTATGCACTGGAAACAAATTCCTTGTGTGTCTATCACACTTGGCCAGTAAAGCTATTCCTATGCTATGCTATGCTATGCTATGCTATGCTTTCTATGCTATGCTATGCTATTTTATTCTACCCTACCCTATTCTATACCATCCCATCCCACCCATCCCATTCTAGAGAAAAAACAAGTGTGCACAAATGACCCTCTTTAAACCATTTTCACAACTGTAATTAATATTTTTGATTGCTGAAAGAGTGTGTGGAGGAGTATTCATCTGGCACCTAAACGATATTTAAAAGGCCATGGGCAAGCTTTTCAGTGGGGGATCCTACAATCTGAGCTTCTCTAGTTTACAGATTTTAGACAGAGGTGAGTTGCACATACTTTAATAACCAGTTCACCTTGTGCAGAATCAGAAATGTGAGTGCGCACAACACATGTCCCCTTCATGTGCACGCAGCTGCAAAACCAAGGGGAATTCTTGCAGCCAGGGTGAGTAGATCAGGCAAGGCACAGAAAGCAGCTGGGCAATGAGGGTGGGCTGAGCAAGCAAAAGTGTGAGATATATAGGATGAGAGAGCACCTGGGCAGGTGGGCAGGCCCACCCGGTGGTCATAACTACAGGTACAGGTGAGCCAGTCTGAACTGGAAGCAGCCCATCACTGATTTTAGATAATATTTAGATGACATTGCACTTTAAAAAAAAATAAGTGTGGTTGTATTTATTAATTACCATCAAAGCATGTTGGCTGGGATTAGAAGATGGGCTTTTTCTGCAATGGCCCTTGCTCTCTGAAACATCCTCCCTTCAGATATTAGAATGGCCTCAACCCTGTTTGCCTTTCGTAAGGCGCTAAAAAGTTGACTATGTTCTTGAGCCTGGGATGCTGAGCTTGCTAAGGACCTCATTTTCTGGTTGTATTGCTGACTAGTCAAGGGACTTGGTTGCTGTATATGTTTGCTTATTTGAGCTGGTTTTTTAAAAATTGCTTAACATGTGTTAGTGCAGTGGTTCTCAACCTGTGGTCTGTGGACCCCTGTGGGGCCACGGTGTCATTACAGGAGATCTGTGAAGGCTTGAAGGAATATTATGATTTAAATCTTGAGTCAAGTCTTGACCATAGTACATGGCCACAAAAGGTATTTAGAGGGGGTCTGTGGTGAAGAAAAGATTGAGAACTACTGTTTTAGTGTAATTATTGTAATATGTTTAGAATATGTTCTTTCCAGGCCCCAGTCAACACCTCAATCAAAGCCTTCATTAACTCTCATTTCCATATTCCAGATTTGCCTGAAATTGAAACTTGGCCAGACCATCTGGGATAAACTTTCAAGACACACTGCATTTGTTTCATGTATGAGACACTTCTTCTGTTTTGTGCACACAGCCCTAGTGCTATCAACATTCTTCAGTTTCCAACTGGACTTCACTCAAGCTAATGAAACAGCAATTGCTTCTGAAATGTCTTTAAAAGGAGAAGAGTTTTGATTCTCATTATTAGCCTACAGGATTCTTGTGCTGATCTAGCCATGTGGTGGCTCACAGAGTTGTGAGTAAACATTTTGTCTTTCCCTGAAAGGAGAATTTTGTCATTCTCCAAGGGTTTTCATTATTTCCATTAAAAGAGGGAATTCTCCTGTAGAGGAAATTGGCAATCTAATTATGGGAAACCAGGAAGCATTAGAAAGAGTCACCAGCTCCTACAATAAAGCAAAGTCAAACTTATTAAGAAAAGTTTGAAATAAATTATCAAGCACCTGAGAGTGAATAAAAAAGGGGAGAAATTTTTTGAGAAACCATAAGGCAGGTTTTGCAATTGTATTTGGAAAATGGAGCTGATGAGACAGATGGAAAAACTAAAAGCAGAAGAGCTTCCATAGAAGAGACAGGAAATCCAGGCTAAAGAGTGTTGAAATTATTAGTGTCAAGAGAGTCAGGGAAGGTGAAAGGGGAATGAAGAAGCTAATTATGTTATAGAAAGAATGGAAGAGGAGGACTGTATTAGAAGGAAATGGCTCACAATTAAATGTTCCACTCAATGGAGTCTGGTAAACCTAAGAAGGATTGAGCAGAAGGAAATTAAGGTATAAGGGAAGGGAAGGGAAAGGAAGGGAAGGGAAGAGAGAAGAGAGAAGAGAGAAGAGAGAAGAGAAGAGAAGAGAAGAGAAGAGAAGAGAAGAGAAGAGAAGAGAAGAGAAGAGAAGAGAAGAGAAAACAGAACCTTTATTCATTTTTGTATTGTGAGCACATGGGCAAACATTATTGGGAACAATCCAAAGACAAGGAGAAGATGAAGAGAAAATAACAACACAGAGAACATAAGGGAAGGGGGAGAAGGAGGAGGGGCAGAAGGTGAAGAGACAAAATAAGATCAAAGGTTTTGTCAACTACAGCAGTGTTTTTCAACTTTAGCAACTTTAAAATGTCTGGATTTCAACTCCCAGAATACCTCAGCCAGCATGGGGGTTGAAGACGAGACATCTTAAAGTTGCTAAGGTTGAGAAACACTGAATTAAAAGAAATCAGCTGTATAGAGAGGAAAAGATATGGGAGACATTGCAAAAAAAAAAAGAGCAATTCATTTATTCTTTTATATATGGTTTGTTCTAGTGCTGCTGCTTATATTGCTGTAAACTGCCCAAAGTTGATTTTAAGATGGGTGACTGTACAAATGTTTAAGTAAAACAAATGAGCTCTTTCAAATTCTAACAGAAATCACTGAATGATTTTCTCAAGAGAAAAATCCTCAAGCCTAGAGATCAGAAAAAAAGGAAGGTGTAATGAAGCTGTGCAGTGAAAGATGTCATTAAAGCCCGGTCCCACTGGCCGATGGACACAAAACGTATGCATAAAGGACACAGCGGACGAGCAAAATTTCGGGGGTGGCT